>JALDNG010002496.1:0-86973 GCA_024349245.1 Neodontobutis hainanensis | reverse complement strand
GCTGTCATAGACATGATCAAACTATTAAGTGGAAAGGCAAAGCTGATTGGGTTTGGTAGCTCAGAAGGAGTAAGTTAGTGATACAACTATACAAATGTAGGGGGTGGGGACAGGGTATCATATGTGACCTAACATTAGTTACTGGTAACAGAAACAGAGTTAATAAACAAGCTGCTTATTTTATCATAAAAACACAGCTTATAGATTGTTATATGTAAAGTGCCTGAAGCAGGAGTCCGTGTAAAGATTAACATGAATATGTGGAGTTCTCTAATGCAGAGGCTGCACCAGACTTAGTCAATGATTTACCCTCAATCAATTATTGTAAGACATTAGTAGAGTTTGTTTACATTCACAATTTTAAATCATAAATTAATTAAGTTTTTAGCTCCCAGAAAAACTGAGCCACAATGTACAACTTGAGTGTATTTTCTGTCTCTATAGTGTGACACAGCTAGGGATCTTTTCCTTAAAAACTAAAAGCTTGTTCCACATCAGTAGGCAGTGCTGAGAACACTATTTTACACTTACTTTACACAGAGCTCAATTCTACAATTTGCTAGAGATTTGCCTTTTATTGAATACAAATACAATGACATACACTAGTTGACTGCTAACTGCCCAAACCAGTCTAGTCTATATTCCCACATAGAACCATTTCTTTTCTTTTTCTAGATTGAAGTGGAAAATAAATACCAGGGCCAACTGTGCGGCCTGTGTGGAAACTTTGATGGCCTCCAAAACGATTTCATTAAAGGCGGTAAGATCTGTTCTTCACTTCACAGAGAAGTGTTTTTTGCACTGCAGTGATACCCTCATTTTTACATGTCACATTAATTAAACAGATATATAAAATGGATTATTATATTGGAAAAACATTAGACAATTTTTCTACTAATTTGACTGGGGTGCTGATTGTAGGAATAGAATGGTCTGTGGCAGACTTCGCTGAGAACTATAAGGTGAACGGGCTGATGGAGGAGTGTGAGGTCCCAGTTCTTTCTCCAGTCCAAAGCTGTGCAGATACGGTGGGTTTCAATAATTGTTAAAGAATATACTGTATTAATACATGCTATCTCTACTGATCAAACGTGGAAACTATAAAGACATTGTCCTCATCACTTACTGATTATTTGTTACAGCAATTCTGTGAGCAGATTTTCTCCAGTGTTCCTTTTACTGACTGTCAGAACCGACTGGATGTGGAAGCCTTCAACACAGCATGTATGGTTGACATGTGCCATTACAATGACAGCACAGACTCCCCTCTCTGCAAAACCATCTCAGAGTTCTCCAGAGAGTGTGTACATGCAGGCGGGATTCCCCAGAAATGGAGAAACGAAACATTTTGCTGTAAGGATAGTTCTGTCTAGCCCAATGCAAATTCACACACTGACAAAGTAATTACTGTTGATTTCTACAACATTTGTTTTTGTAATCACAGACAAGAAATGTCCCTACAACATGGAATTTCAGGAGTGTAGCACCTCCTGTCCTGACACGTGCTCCAACCCTCAGGCCAGTCACACCTGTGACAGCCACTGCCTGGATCTGTGCAGCTGCCCTGAAGGTAAAGCCACCACTCACCAGCCCATTAAGAACCAAAAACATTGAATACAATTATGTATGGCTATTTGTTTCATTTAGGCATGGTCTTTGATGATATTGGTGCAAGTGCCTGTGTCACAGTGGCTCAGTGTCCATGTCTCCACAACAATAAAGTGTTTAAGTCTGGGGAGTCCTACTCTTACAACTGTAGAAACTGGTAAGACAGTTATTGTCAGCTTTGTATAAAACCCTTTACACTATGAAGGGTAACATTGCCAAGAGCGGAGCTATACAATGGAAGTAACACGAAGATCTGTGTTACTCAAGAGGCATCATCTACTCACATTTACATCTACCTGGGGTTTGGACATTTTGCAAGATCATTTTAGCACAAATGAATTCTCAAATAATGGCTGTTATATAGATATGATAATATGAGGAAAATTTATACAAGTGGGCTTACATTTTTGTGTTTAAAATACATTTAATTTTGAGGACACTTTGGCAAAAAAAAAGACAAATTAAAATCTATTGCCAGAATCCTTCTACATTATTTTTTTCCAAAATTCTTTACAAAAAGTCCTGTTTTTGAAGATCTACAGTTGTGCTCATATGCTTTCATACACCTGGCAGAATTTTTTTTGGCCGTTTTTCAGAGAATCTGAATGATAACACAAAAACTTTTCTTTCACTCATAGTTAGTGTTTAGGTGAAGCCATTAATTGTAAAACAACTGTGTTTACTCTTTTTAAATCAAACTGACAACAGAAACTTTCCACATGACCCTAATCAAAAGTGATCTTTTTGGTTGATTAATTGATTTTGGAATGATAACGTGCACACAAGTTGAAACAAATAGGTTTGAATGGCTGCTATTTGTATCCATCACTTGTGAGCTGTTTGCTTGTAATCAGTGTGTGTGTAGAAAAAGTCAGTGAGTTTCTGGGCTCCTGACAAACCCTTGCATCTCTCATCCAGTGCTGCACTGATGTTTCTGTATTCTGAGTAATGGAAAAAGCAAAAGAATTGTCAAAGGATCTGCTTAAAAAGAAAACTGAACTGTATAAACCAGGAAAAGGCTTTATGGAATTGAGAATGCCAATCAGGAGTGTTTAAACTCTAATTATGAAGTGGAAAATTAGGGATTCTGTTGAAACCAAACCATGGTCAAGTAGACTTACAAAAATTTCAGCCACCACTGCCAGAAAAATCAGGATGCAAAGAAAAACAAACAAATAACTTTAGCTGAAATACAGGATTCTCTGAAAAAGGTTGGTGTGGCTGCATGGTCGAGAAAGCCATTACTACGCAAATGCCACAAAGTATCGCGCTTACAATACGCCAAACGACACAGAGACAAGCCTCAAAACTTCTGGAACAAAGTTATTTGCAGTAATGAGACCAAAATTGACCTTTTTGGCCACAAACATAAACTTTTTATTTAGAGAGGAGTGATGATGAACATGATGAAAGGTTCACACTGTGAAACCTGGAGGTGGATCGCTGATGTTTTGGGGATGTTTGAGCTACAAATGATCAGAAAACTTGGTCAAAATTGATGGCAAGATGAATGCAGCATGTTATCAGAAAAAAACTGGTAGAAAATGTTTACTCATAAGCCTGAAAAGGTGCACATGGGATGTACTTGGACATTCCAACATGACAACGGCTGGGCGCAGTGGCTCAGTGGTAGAGTGGTTGTCCTTCAACCAGAAGGTAGGCAGTTTGATTCCCACTGTCCCCACAGTTCATACTGTTGTTTCTCAATGAAAGTTGCTTTGGATAAAAGTGTCAGCTAAATGATTAAATGTAAATGATCTAAAGCACAGGGCCAAGTTGACCTGTCATTGGCTACAGCAGCATAAAGTGAAGGTTCTGGACTGGCCATCTCAGTCTCCTGACCTCAATATCATTGAGCCACTTTGGGTAAATCTTAAATGTGCAGTTCATGCAAGACTGTAATGCAATTTACAGGACCTGAAGGCTTTTTGCCAAGAAAAATGGGCAGTTTTACCATCTGAGAAAGTAAAGATTAAAAACTGGGTTATGTATACTTTTGATTGGGGTCATTTGGGTAGTTTCTGTTGTCATTGTGATTTAAAAAGAGTGAACACAATTGTTTGGCAATAAATGGCTTCACCCAACCACTGAGTGAAAGAAAAGTTCATTCTTTGAAAAATAGTTAAAAATTACAAATTCTGCCAGGCCAGGTAACTTTGAGCATACCTGGATTAAAAATTATTAGTTTGTGTCACTGCAAAGTTCTGATGTCTTCTTACATTCCGTCTGCTTTAGTTATAGTCATTTAAGTCAGTTAATATGTTATAACTGCATACAAAATATGAAATTGCAAACACTTTTTTAGGAAATAGTTTGTACTGTAAATTTGATTTTAAAAAAAGATCATGGCATGTAAATCTTTGGGCTTCTTAATCTTCTCAATCCAGCATAATTTTCAGATAAACCTATATTTGCCATTTATTTTAATACATCCTTTTATAATGTGTATAACGTGTGTGTGTGTGTATGTTTGTCAGTGTTTGTGAGAGTGGTCAGTGGACATGTACAGAGAAAGACTGTCCCGGAACCTGCTCAGTGGAGGGAGGTGCCCACATCAACACCTTTGATGGAAAGAGCTACACCTTCCATGGAGACTGTTCCTATGTCCTCATTAAGGTTGTACTCAAGCCATAAATGGAAACATTATAAAAAAGTAAAGTCATTTGCCCAATGTCATTCCCCTTTTGCACATCCTGATTCCTGTCTATATCAAACTACTAACAAATAAAGGGCAAAAAAGCCCAACAATATCTTTAAAAATGTAATAGAATTGGTCAGTCTCCGTGTCATATGTTAGTACAAGATAAATGGTCAGGTTGTTCCTGAGAATCCTTCTTTTTTCAGTTTGGGTTGACAGAGGGTGTAACTGTGATTGGGTCAGAGTTTTTTATTGACAGACAAGTGTTTATTGTACCTTGACATATTTCCATGCCAACTCCCAACTTTGTCCTCAGAACCACGTGATTTTGCTATGACGTAGTTTAATCTAGTTTGGTTTTTACAGGTTTTGTATGTGTGTGCTTTTGGTGGTAGGGGAAACTGGAGCACCCGGAGGAAACCTACGCAAACATGGGGACAACATGCAACCTCCACACAGAAAGGCCCTGCCTTGTGTGTGCTAACCACTCTGTCCCTGGGTTGTTTGGCCTCCTTTAGAAATCCAAATAGCCACATTAATCCAACAATGGTAAATGCGCTTTTTTGACCCAAAGCGCTTTACATGAAACTTCTATTCACCCCATTCACACACATTCACACACATTCACACACAGACTGATAGAGAGACATGGCTGGCATAACCACGGCACCAACAGCCTTTCCAATCACCCCCACAATTACACACCTTCATACACCAGTGGCACAAACACTGGAGGCAAGGTGGGTGAAGTGCCTTGCCCAAGGACAGAGTATGAATGGAGGGACGCTCTGCTCTACTTCTTGAGCCACTGTGCCCAACTGTGATGGTGTTTGTTGATTGATTGATTGATTGACTGATGTTGATGCTGTAGGATGACAAAACCTGTATAAACCAGCTGACAATGTCACAGTTACAGCCCTGACTCTGAGGAATACTCTGAATAAAAACACTGGTCAGTTAATAAGAAAATTTAAGAAAAAGTAAACTTTTGTGGAGAAACAAATGAACATCTTTGGACAATTGGGTCTATGGTTGATTGATAAACTAGAGTAAAACCGTGAGCACTCGTCCAGCCCAGCTGCAGCATCATTTAGTCTGACATATCTGTTTTTATTGGTCACCTCAGCGTATTGGTCATATTTAAAGATTTATCATACTGTCAAGTGATGCTGCATAGAGCAACATTAGCATGTTGAAAGTCAAAAAGTAAATGACCATACTGTCCACTTGTACTAATCTTTTTTGTGTGATTGTGTGTTGCAGCATAGCGATGGCTACGATTTTACTGTCCTTGTAGATTTGGTGAAGTGTGGCATTTCAGACACTATAACCTGCCTGAGAGCTGTGACCCTAGCCTTATACAGCAACGCTACGGTAAATAATAACACACTGATCAAGTGACCACTGACCACATGTCAAAATAGACCACTGAGTTTCAAGAATGGCCTATTAAAAATCTATTTCTCTCCCCATAAACTACAGGTTATTAGAATTCAAGCATCCGGGGAAATCTACGTGAACCAGATTCACTCTCAACTTCCTCTTTTTACATGTGAGTTGTTGCAATCAGGAGCAGAACATATTGACTAACAACCCATGAATTAACACAGTGGCATGTTTTCTAACTGCCATAGCGGAGCTGAGTGTCTTCAACCCATCATCCTTTTACATCTTCATCAGCACCAGAGTAGGAGTTGAGCTCATGGTCCAGCTGTCACCTCTGATGCAGGTCTTTGTCACAGCACAACCCTCACTAAAAGGAAAAACAGCAGGTAGGGCTCCAAATCATGTGTTGTTTGGACCATTTAGGCAAGTTATATAAAGTTGTGGCTGTATTTCATTTAATGTAAACAATTAATGCAGTGGTTTTAATTAGTAAAAAGTAGCCAGCATTTTACATTGTTTCTTCAACAAACTTTGAGAAATGTTCATATTGCTTTCCTTTTTCTACTTTATTTATTTTAAGTTTTGAAATGAAAATGCATATCAGACAGAACTGAATAAAAACACCTGGAAAAATATGATAACACTATGCATTACATTGGATAAAATTGAAATAATACTTTCTTGATGTGTCATGTGTATCCTGAAAGGTTTGTGCGGGAATTTCAACAACATAATGACTGATGACTTTAAGGTAATAAGTGGATTGGTGGAGGGCACCAGTGCTGCATTCGCCAACACATGGAAAACCAGAGCCAGCTGTCCCGACATCACCACTCAGCTCCAGAACCCCTGTAACCAGGCCATCAGCAAGGGTAAAGCTTGTTCTCTATACAAAATAACTGGATGTGGGCTTCTCTCTGGAGGACATTGCTAACAACATATATTGCTCTAGAGCATTTCTTTAGCATTAGTTGTTGCCAATAATTAAAATGTTTATGTTCAATTGCTCCGGGTTCATCTCAGAATCAAAAAGAAAATTGGAATACAAAGATTTATTTCCTGTCTTTTCACCATGTGTGGTATTAATTAAAATGCTTATGATTCTGTAACAGAATTTAGGATGAACTTAAGGCAGACTTATATAGTTGTTTTTATAAGTTATCTACCCTGGCAGAATTTGTGATTGTTTGGCAATTTTTCAGAGAATATGAAAACTTTTCTTTCACTCATAGTTAGTGGTTGGGTGAAGCCATTGTTTCTCAAGCAACTGTGTTTACTCTTTTTAAATCATAATGACAACAAGGGCTGTGTCCATGACAGCCGTACCACTCCACTGTGGTGGTGGGTTACATCCGCCGATGACCGGCACTTACAATGACACTCAAAGACAAAATACAATGTTTTGTAGTATATGATTGTGATAATCCTAAATATTTAAATTGCAATTGCGTTATTCTGTTTTATTTAGATCATAAGACTTTATAGCCTATTGTTTACACTTTCAGAGTTTCAGTTTTCAGGCTGATTTGATTTGTAGCTTAATTGGCCGATAAAATAAAAACTCACCGGCCCAAATGGCATTTTCAGCCTTTTTCGAAGCGCATTTGAACATAAATATTATTGTCATACCTCCACCTAAGCCTGTAAATGTAGGCTACCTTGGTTCAGAAACATATAGCATGCTGGAGGACGAGGATGTGTTTGCCTGGCTGTGCGTCATTCCCACTATGGAGGAAGGCAGCGGACTGACAGCGGACATAAAAGCTGGATAATACTCGTCCAGAGCTTCTCAAGCAAGTGCACGTGAAGTCTCAGCTGAACGGAATTTTGTGACACAATGTTAAACTGTGACCTTGTGCGTTAGCTACAGCTGGACGTTGGGCATCTATAAATTCATTATCCATTATCAGTTTATTGTCGATTATTCAGGTTCTCCATCCTCTACAACCCCATCTATCAAGTTACTTAAAGTTAATCAATTGTGTCAATGCGCAGTCTGGTAAATATGACAGCTCTCTATGTATGTAGGCTAACTTAAATGCTGAACACGAGCAACACAAATAGACCAAAAAACTTTTAAGTATTTATCAGAAATAATAAATGCGACTAATTGTAAAATCAATTGATTCAGTAATTTAAATATTGTGTATATATACACAAATAATAATAAAAAAATTATATATATATGTAACTTTTTGGCCAGGTACAACATTCCTACTGTGGAAAATGGAGGTGGATCGCTAATGTTTTGGGGATGTGTAAGCTACAAAGTCACAGGAAAAGATTAATGCAGCATGTCATTAGAAAATACTGGTAGAAAATTTGCACTCATCAGCCCAGAAGCTGCACATGAGACGTATTTGGATGTTCCCACATGACAATAATTCAAAGCACAAGGCCAAGTCGACCTGTCATTGGCTACAGCAGCATAAAGTGAAGGTTCTGGACTGGCCATCTCAGTCTCGGCCATGAAGTTCTCCTCATTTTTGAATCACTGGGCTTCTGTCTTTGAGTAAAAAAAAGTTTTTGTGTCATTTATATTCTCTGAAATATGGCCCAAAATTTGTTTTATAAATTCTGCCAGGGTGTGTAAATTTATTAGCACATAGCTAGGGCGGCAGTGGCTCAGCGGCCATCCTTCAACTGGAAGGTAGGTTTGATTCCCGCTCTCCCCACAGTTCATACTGTTGTTGTGTCCTTGGGCAAGACACTTAACCCACCTTGCCTTGTATGATTGTGTTATAATGTGAATGTATGTGGTGTTGGTTGGAGAGGCCGTAGGCGCAAAATGGCTGCCACGTCTCTGTCAGTGTGCCCCAGGGCAGCTGTGGTTACAGATGTAGCTTACGATCGTAAGCTACATCTGTAACCACAGCTGCCCTGGGGCAGTGTGACTGTGTATAAAATGAATAATTGATATGTAAAGCGTCTTTGCGTCCCCAGAAAAGCGCTATATAAAATTGATATAATAATAATAATAATTATACATGACAAGCAAACCATGTTTAAACTAATTGGATTTACTAAAAATATTTTCGTATTTAAAAATAAACTTTCCTCTGTTGTTACAGTGAGCTATGCTGATTATTGGTGTTCCAAGCTCACAGATCCAGAGGGATTGTTTGCCCCTTGTCATTCTGTCATTAGCCCCAGCACATACCAAGAGGTGAGTAGGAACACCCATTTATGACTTTAAGTCAAAATTTGCCTTTACAGAACAGTATTTAATGCTAAAGTCTTTTCTTACAGAACTGCAAGTATGATGTTTGTGCTGGTGAAAACAGTGAGGACAGCATGTGTGCGGCTGTGTCCTCTTATATCTTTGCTTGTTCAGAGGCAGGAATAAACATTCAGGGTTGGAGAGAGACTATCTGTGGTAAGTACATAATTTAAAAGTATATTAAGCTAAAAACCAGGGCCTGTACTCATAAATCTTGCTTTAAAAAAACTTCATCTATAGCTACAACATTTTAGTTAGTCTTTGCTTAAAGGTGTTTTAGAAGAACCTTTAGAAAATATTTATTTTTGTCTAAATAATAAAACCAACCTATCCTAATATCATTTACAAAATAAAACATGGCTGTGGAGTGGTCAGAGATTTAATTTAACTAATATTGGGGCGTCAGTGAATTGAATTGGTTGTGGCTGTAAGGGCATCCAGAATAAAAAAAAAAACTTTTTTACTTTTTATTTTTATTTCAATATTATTGTTAAGGAATAAAATACTTTAAAATGTGTGGTTAAATCAGCCTTTCAATAACTTTTGTTGTAAGTTTAGTTCATTATTTATTTGTCAGGGACTATATAAATTTATATTTACATTAATTAAAAGAGAAGAGATGTCTTGCATTTAGCTACAAGCTACTTTCAATCCAGTGTCCCTGGGCAGGTGCAGACAAAATTAAACCATTAAGATTACAAATACATCCCAAACACATAAATTACAGATACAGTACACAATTTATAAGACTACAGCTATAGTTCTTACTGTCATGTTTGTTATAAATTGAATCCTTAGCATTCCATTGTCTGTGTTAACAGGCTTGATCTTTAAACAACCACTTTCTTAGTTCCCTACAAAAAAATGCATAGCTTGTGTGAATTTGTATTTATTTTTTTTTAAGTGAGTTGGGAGGTTGTGCTACTCCTTTTTATAGCTTTACACAGTATAATAAGCTGATGCAAATGTTCTGTTCTTTGGAATGCTACACTGCCCCCTAGAGGTGGTTTGTGTCCTTTCAGTGGTCGTATGAATGAAGTGTTTCAGAGGTGTAATGCAGCCAGTCTTTATGTCTTTTACCAAAACGTAACAATGGTGATGCTGTTGTGTTTTTTTGTCCATGTTTTTTAGCGCTTATTTGTAAAGTGGCTTTAATGGCTTCTGTGTAGTTTTAAATGCTTGGGACCAACAATACAATGACCAAAAAAAAAAAAAAACAATACAGTAGAAATAACTGAGACATAATCATAGCATTAAAAAGGTTTTAGATGCTTCCACTGACAATGAGTTATATGCTCAAGGACCTGTCCCCTCCTGGCAATGAAGCGACTCAAGACATTTATAAAGGGAGTAACTGGCTCCAAGGATGGTGCCACCTCAATGTGAACAGCTCTAAAATGAAAGCAAGTAAATAGCACACCATAAATGGCCCAAAGTAATCAATTCCAACATAGGTGAATGGGGGCTTGCCTGGATGACTCTTTCTTTAGTCTTTTGCTAGATTAGAGCCTGTGTACACAAACCTCAACTGGTTGTGATGGTTTTAAAATCAGAGCCACACGATTAGCCACAAACACTTTAAACCTGGTTGTTTTGTTTCTGATGTGCTTTAATACAGATGCACTGTCAGTCCAGAACACTGAATCTTGTAGGTTCATGTGTAGATACTTTCTCCACAGGCATGGTCGGATTTGTGTGGCATTCAACTATATTTTCCAATGCTTGGATAAAAGTGTGGTATTGCTGTGTGTTGCCATCATAAACTGGAATTTCCCTTTTGGGGAGTGCGGACAATGTAAATTTGTTCTGCCTTTTCATTATATCGAGCACATCGTTATCCCTTTGTGAGTCTCAAAACATATTTGCCATGCTGTGTCTTAGCGGTCTCTGAGTTTTGGAGATACGCCAAATAATGTTGGGGTTCACAAGGTGCAAGGATCTGTACCACAGCAGGTGAGCTGGTACCCCTAAACTCTGTTATGGTTTGTGCATTACTAAATGTATGTGCTTTGGGGCTGACAGAGTCAGAGAATAAAATTTGTGGCATTAACTTTAAGTATTCGGCTTTGATTTATCATGACGCTGATGATGATTCTTTTCCAGACATGACTTCATCCCATCCATTGATGCTACTTTTGGCTTTTATGACACTCAATTTGGCCATTTGTTCTGCAATTTTGCTGTCCAATTCTAATTGCTTCTTTATTTTGCATAGTCTTTCCTTTTTATATTTGACTGTATGGCTTTCTTAGTAGTAGTATCTGGCTGCAAAGGCTGCTAGGTCAGCTTCCGCTTTCCAGTGAGCAGAGGAATGTGAAGCAGAGGAGGAATGATGGGAGCATGTTTTTTTTGCTCACAATGTTTGAGACACTGTCCTCAGGTTGAACATTATCCTGCGAGTTATGTTCGGTGGCAGGTGAAGGTTTCATTCGCTTAGCGCAAGTTTTACTGTGTCCTCCTTTAACATTGCCAATGAATGCATCTGTATACTCCATAACACTAGAAAACCATTCCTTTTTTATCAGTTCATCCTCTGGAAACATTGAAAGCTATTCATTGTGTCGGGAATTATTGTTTTCACACAGTGCATTTACGTTTTCCAGATACAAGGGAAATTTGTGATGAACATTACATTTTATTTGAGCTTTATTTGCGGTGTAAGCACTTTAATTTTATTGACAGCTGTTCTACGCTCATTTTGAATCCTTTCAACTTGTTTTGCTGTAAGTTTAACTTCCCGTTTTTGTTTTCCATATTTGGACATTTGACAGTAATTTTCTTTACTTTTATATCAAGCGGAGAAATAGCGCCGCCAATAGTGAGTCATTAAACAAGCCACATCTTTCTTTTCAATTCAACATAATCATGATGCAGCTTAAATCCTTGACCCAACAACATAAAACAGCTTACATGTTTTGAAAAGATTGAGTGGCGTGATGTGCGACACTTAGCTGATCCTTTGTTCTCCTGCTAACGCTTGTGGCTTGTGGCCTGTGGCCTTGTCCATTGGCACTTGGATGGTGTGACGCTTTTCATAGAAAGCTTTTTTGTTGACAGATTGCAGAGGCTTCCTAATAGCCTAATCCTTTTTAATAGCCGTGGAGAGGTAGAATTGGGTCCTGTTGTGTATTTCAGACATGCTTGGGCCTAAAAACAGAAACCCTAGATTTAGGATGCCTAAATGGTGTTTTATTGACTATGACACACAACTATCACAGAGATTATGGAACAGACTTATAAAGGACAAATATATTGCAACAAATAAATAGTGGATAAATGAAAATAAAACCGTAATTTAAGCAAAAGCGGTCAACAAAAATGATGGCTATTTAAATGCAGCTTCTCTCCTCCCTACGGCTCAGGTGAGTGCACGCTCTTTTCCAGTGTTGGAAGTAACATTGTTAGAAAAAAAGGTTTAATAAAAGTATCTGGACTCAGTTTTCAAGGTGAAGATGTTTTGTCTCTAATTCCAAGAGGCTTTATCAATTCTGAGATCAACTGGTAAGAGAGCTGAGCTTATATCCCTAGAGGGAGGAGTTTTCACCGAAACCAAACCTGATGGACCAGGCTGTTCTGTTCTCACAGTCGTTAGCCATGAAAGGGACGTGTGACTCCTGATGTGGAAGACTCTTTGAGGTGGAGGTGAACTGCAGATTCAGGTCCTCCAGGATTGGAGGTCAGTAATGTCCAAATTTTGGCCAGAGAGGCCATATGGCCATATGGTTTGAGAGAAGGGTGAAGGAAGCCATTTTTGTGAAAATGGAAAAGCCTATGTTGAACAGAGGAGGTGGTCTTAGATTCATGTTGCATAGTATTTACAACAGTGTTCTGAAACCTAAAACAAGCCGAGCCTCACCCTAGAACAACAAACACAGCCCGTGAATGTCACTAACGACTCTGCACCTCAATGGAGCAGTGTCACTAACGACTCTCCTGAGCCTTAACTACTCCCACATCAGGAGTTACACGTCCCTTTCATGGCCAACGACTACAGAACAGCCTGGTCCATCAGGTTTGGTTTCAGGGGAAACTCCTCCCTCTAGAGATATGAGCTCAGCTCTCCTATCAGTTAATCTCAGAATTGGAATTAGAGACGAAACGGCTTCACCTTGAAAAGTGAGGTCAGATGCTTTTCCTTTAACCTTTTTTTCAAGATGTCCTGGACGACTGATAACCTTAACAGACGAAGTTTATTTTTCAATAATGGAGTAATCTAATTAATTACTTTTCTCATTGTTGCAACGGTGTTATCTTTACTGAGAATAAAAATTGTCGCGTTATTACAATTTGATTGAATAAAGTGCGAGGTGTCATGCTTTGGCTACACATCAGCTGCTGCTGGAGAGAACAGGGGTGGGGATGAGGACACCGTTGGAAACGAGATGATTGGCTGACGCTGTCTCACTGCATGCGCTGACTACTACTAAATAGAAAGCGTCAGCGATAATGGCGAGGAACCTGGAAAATTCAAAGGTAGGGTTCTCGAACTGGAAGTATTGGCACTACTTCTCGCTAATTGAAATTAAAGGCAAGAATGTTTTTGTAACATGCACGCTATGCCCAGAAAAAAAGACTTTATCCACGTCTGCTTCAAGCAACTCAAATCTTATTAAGCCCCTCACATTAACACATGCTAACAACACTTGTTGCTGTTGTTAACCCAACCCCAAAACTGCAGTCAAGCCATCCCCGTTTCGCAAAACACCAGTCAAGCCAGCCCCGTCTTTATTTCGGAGTTCTCCCGTATTAGATGTTTTACGGTAAAACAGCGCCTAGACGTCCTCCCGAACTGATCAATATTCGTTTTTTACATTTTCAACTCTCGGTAGCTGCGTCTCTTTTGACAGTTAATATTCAGTTTTTTATCATAAATATATATAATTCTCAAACTCAATAATCAATTCAGTTTTGAAACGTTAACTTTGATGTTGTAATGATACAACAATGTTTTTGTTAAATTTCAAATAAATACCAAAATAATATTAAAGCATTTAATTTAGGAACAGTCTAATGCACAATTACAAAATAAAAGCCCCCTGATAATTCAGATTTTTTTTTTTTTTTACACCAAATTGATTTAATTGATTAAAAGTAAACTTGCAGCTGCCAAAGGGTCATTCCACGTCTGGTGAGAAGCAGAGGTGCTCTCCAGGAACTTTCAGAAGAATCAGATGTAGCATTTCAAAATAAAAGCCCCCTGAAAATTCATAATTTTCTAAATAAATTGACCAAATTTTAGATTTGATTTTATAGAAAACTACTAATTGCCAAAGAGTCATTCCACTTCTGGTGTGTAGCAGAGGACCTCCTGGTGCTCTCCAGAAATTTTCAGAAGAATCTGATATAGCATTTCAAAATAAAAGCTTTCTTAAAATCAATATATTTAATAAAGAGTTTACCAACTTTAGCTATGAATTAAAAAAAATGCTGTCTTGCAGATTTACTGTTATTTCTCCTCTGTTATTTTGAAATGATAGATCAGATTTTTCTGAAACTTCCTGGAGAGCACCAGGGGGTCCTCTGCTACACACCAGAAGTGTAATGACCCTTTGGCAATTAATAGTTTTCTATAAAATCAAATCTAAAATTTGGTGAGAAATTCATACCAGTTATGAATTTTTGTTTGACCTTTATTTTGGAATGCTACATCAGATTCTTCTGAAATTTCCTGGAGAGCACCAGGAGGTCCTCTGCTACACACCAGAAGTGGAATGACCCTTTGGCAATTAGTAGTTTTTATAAAATCAAATCTAATATGGGAGCACTCGAAATAAGGACGGGCTGGCTTGACTGGTGTTTTGCGAAGCGGGGATGGCTTGACCGCAGTACCCCAAAGGGAGCTAGTGTGAGCTCCACCGAAGGAGACAGAGCCTCTGTCAAAACAAGCAACGCTTGATTTTTCAGCTCAGCAACAGGTGACCAAGAACGAACTGAACACATTGATTGCAAGGTATGTTGTAATTAATGTTAGTTGTTAGATGAGAGGAGTATTTTAGTATAGATTAATGTTTGACTGTGTAGTGAAGGAGTAATTGATATGTAAAGCGTCTTTGCGTCCCCGGAAAAGCCCTATATAAAATTGATATGATAATAATAATAATAATAATAATAATAATAATAATAATAATAATAATAATAATAATAATAATAATAATAATAATAATAATAATTGTTCTTTTTTAAGTTAATATAAACATCTTTGATATTAAGGATGTTAAAAAAAAATGTAATAGCGTTATAGAACATAAAAATATTTTTACTTTGTGGTAATTGAGTTACTAACTCTATTACTTTTTGGGAGAGGTAATGTGTAACTGTAACTAATAATTTTTTTAAAGTAAAATGACCAACATTGCTCTTTTTCTCTCTCACACACACACACACACACACACACACACACACACACACACGCACACGCACGCCCACGCCCAAGTCCATTTGACAGCCACAAAAACCCCTACACAAACTGCACCTAGCCATGGGAGGGTGATATATTGCAATTACAATAAAGGACATTTCTGGGGAGAGTATAATTTTGATTCCAACAAATTCCAGTTTGTTATCAGGGAGGACAATTTGTGTACTCTCTATACTTTCCTTTACATATATCATGACACCTCCCCATTTACCACTGGTTTTATCATGTCTCTAGATTTTATACTCTTGTACATTAAACATAGCCAATGGAATTTCCAACAGACATAGATGTTCAAGATTAGAATCTGTATGTGAGGGATTTGTTTTTGTTTTTGTTTTAGCTGCAATAAAGATACTCCTAAAAGTCCCCTTCTCTGTCTCTAAGGTCCTGGAGTTTAGAAGCACCCTTTAGAGTCAAGTATAGTTTTTATGTTTATCAGGAGGCATTACTCTCGATTAGTAGATACTTTTAGTGCCCACATTCTTTAAGGACATTGGTCCCAGTTTGGGTCAGAAACAGTTATATATTATAACAGTATTATATTTTAGGTGAAGATGTGACTGGGCCACTAACACTGTTCTTATGTCAGGCAAATTTAGCACCATCTGTCCAGCTGGGACTGTGTATGAGTACAACATGACGAGCTGCCACCGGACCTGCCGTTCTCTGGGCCAGGTGGACTACTCCTGCCAAAGCAGCTTCCCTGTAATAGATGGCTGTGGCTGTGCAGAGGGAACCTACATGAACAACGTGGAACAGTGTGTAACCAGTGCCAGCTGCCCTTGCTATGATAAGAACGACATTATACCTGCTGGACAGGCCGTCAGTAAAGATAGCACCACATGGTAAATATGACTGTTTTAGACCTCTTGCAGGATATGCAAAAGGTCCAAATACTTAATATTATATTAAGAGACAGCTAACGTCTGTGTCTATGTCACTTGAACAATTAGCACTTTGAAGGCAATGAATACATGTAAGCCTTTACACAGATCTGGAGCTATATTACCAAGAAACTTTTAACATCAGCGTTGATTATCAAAGCTGTTTTTTTTATGTAAAAAGTCAGGTGATGTGTCTGAAATGTATATATTACGTTTCAGTAAATTATTGTTTTTCTTTTTTACAGTTTCTGCAGAGACGGCGTTCTGAGCTGCTCTGGAGGAACCATGCTACATAGTAGGCTATGACAAATATTCTATAATTGTAATACCAGCACAGCACAAGTACAGTTGTAGAGTTCATGTGTGTTCATGCAGTAGTGATGTTTTATGAGTAGTGCTCTTCTTAATCTTTTCTTCCGCCATACAAAATACACTGGCCGAGAGATAAATTAGTGTAAACAAATTACCCAATTGGAATGAAACTGTGATAAAATGACAGCTTTTCCATGGTGAACTGCAATTCTAATCAATCCTGCTTTGACAGGGTTTGGACAAACTTGGCAAAGTATTGTGCTGAACCTCCTGCTCTGCTGAACACTTAGTCCCTCTCAATACTGGCTACAACTTCCCTCAATCACTAGTGTAACCATGTATACTCTATTCTTAATATTTCTTAAGTATAGTATTTTCTGTTACTACAGCCACATGCACTCCACCCATGGTTTACTTCGAATGCTCCACTGCTGACCCTGGTGCAACTGGAATAGAGTGCCAAAAGAGCTGTAGCACTCTGGACATGGCGTGTGTAAGTCCAGATGTACTGTAAGGCCATTAACAGCATCAATGTGCTGTTAGTCTGAGCTGTTGGTTGTGTGTCTCCTGAAATAGATCAGTTCAGGCTGCATGTCAGGCTGTATGTGTCCTGACAGCCTGGTGTCTGATGGAGCAGGGGGCTGTGTCCAGGAGAGCAGCTGTCCGTGTGTTCACAATGGAAATGTCTACCAGCCTGGAGAGACCCTCACTGTGGACTGCAATACCTGGTGAGTACAGTGGCATGTCAGAACTGCTACTAATGAGTAATTAGGTTAATTATTCCATTTTGATGATGCATATAGTAAAGTTTTGTGCTTCACCAATGTCAAAAACATGTAGCTTGTCAATGTGTGTTGTACTGCTATTGTGCATTTGAGTCTACTGCTGCCCCCTCACAGATGTGTCTTTTGCCTGGTCAACAAACAGTATTTATCAGCTTTTTATTCGATCTGGAGACAACTAGAGCAGCTGAATGGAGGAAAGGGATTGAGCAGCGAGCTGGAGCAAAGGGCCAGAGCAGGAACATGGCTAGTACTTGGGTAGCAGCAGGAAGGATAGCAGCTTATGATGATGCTCTGACACCCGAGGCTACGACATGCTTAATAAGGCTCATGAACCAATTGTATGGAACCAGTGTGCTCAAGCATGGTTTGGTCACATGGCTTGTGACGTATGAACACATTTACTACCTCATTTTGTATCAAAACCTGTGACAGATTTGGTTTATTCTGCAATTTGGGAGAGCTGGGGTGAGCTGAGCTTTCGAAACAAAGAAAGTCTTGCAGAGGCAAAGAACAATGTGGCAGAGATGCGCTAAGCTGTGGTGCAAGGCAGTCTGATGGGTGGATGAGTCTCAGGTGTGACTAAGGACAGTGACAGGGAAGATCTGATCGTGACAGATATCCAGAGTAAGTAGGTTCATTATTCTCTCAGTTTAAAAACAGTAGAGCCAAGAAATCACACAAAAAACATAAAGTAGGAAAAAGCTTAATTGTTTTACTTTGAAAACCAAAAACATGTTTAATGAATTATTTTCATTATTTTAAATGCAAATGTAAACTGTAAATTCAAAAATTTGTGTACAAATTTAGCAAACAAAGTTATTTACAACTATTTTTACTAAAATGCAGGCAATGCCTCAGGCGTTTAAAAACTAAAGGCTGTTCAGCTGTTTTAGAGTTATCTCTTTGAAGAAGGTAATCTCTGTTTGACTATTTTGCCCCTGAAGTTCTTGGGTTTTTTTTAAGAGAATTTTGATTGGGAAGCTATGGCCCTTTGATGGATTTCTGTGAGTTTTTGTAATCATAAATCTGGTGAGAATCCATCTGCTGTGCAAGGGAATGTGTTTTTTCAGATGCAGTTTTGTCCCAGTCTTGCCTCTGTGTTCTTTTTAGGCAGAAAAACATTGACCTGGCAACCTCTTTTAAAAAAAAAATAAAAAAGAACTGTAGCACAGTAGTGTATATTCTTTTTGTTATTATGATGTCTTTATTAATAGTGAGACCTGAAGGTTGAGATGTAGCTTTTGGGTTGTTTGGCATTTCACTGAGCATCACACGTCTTACCATGGGGGGAATTAGCTGGAGTGTCAACTGTCAAATAATAAATAAATAATGAATATAAATAATGGTATGATGTTGTTCATCTAAGGTTGTATTTACCTAATACAACCCTGCTTTTGTCCAATCATTTTGTGAGAACTAAAATTGAAAAAGAAACCATATTATTAATATTGTTTGGTGTTTGTTTTGCAGCTCTTGCTTTAACAGGAAATTCACCTGCACTTCCAATGTTTGTGATGCTGTCTGTGGAATTTATGGAGATGGACACTACATTACATTTGATGACAAGAGATTTGACTTTAATGGTCAATGTCAATACACACTGCTTGAGGTAAAGTAAATAAAATGGTTTTCACTCTAATGTTACATATACATGTAGGGTTGTTTAAAGTTATGGATAGGGAACCATGTGTAAAAGTAAAAAAAAATATTTATTATATATTATTTATCTGATTTATGTTCAGATTTGAACATAAATTATGAAATGTATGTATGACAAGGTATTTGCACAATGGTTGAATATAAATTTCCAATATAGTTTTCCAGTAACTTGTAAACCACTCTCGTGGTTAAGCCACCCGATATAAAGTCAACAGAGCTCTTTTAGGTCACGAGAAGTGGAATGTCTTATAAAGTATAACGTCATGCCTATTTTCAGTTCACAAAAATCTGTTCACAAAAACCTGTGTCCGTGTTTGCTTCAGGACTACTGCACCAGTCCAAACAATGGGAGCTTCAGAATTGTAACTGAGAATGTTCCATGTGGAACAACAGGAACCACATGCTCCAGGACAATCAAGATCTTTCTGGGGGTAAACTAATTTCAGTGATTACAGAATAAATCTGACAATAATGTAATCCTGTTATATCAGTACTTTGTGATATCCTTGCCCATTTTTATAAGCACAAAAATTGTGATTTTTGTTTTTCAATTAGGTTGTCTTAAGGTTTTTGTCAAATGGTTGTTGAGATATCTTTATCAAAAATTATTCCCAGGATGCAGAGTTCCAGCTTAAAGATGAGAATTTTCAGGTGGTGAAGAGTAGTGGCCATCTGTTGCCCAGTCAGGTGCAAAAGATGGGCATTTACCTGGTGGTGACCATTAAGCCAGGACTGGTTTTGATGTGGGATCAAAAGACCAGTCTCTTTATCAAACTACAACCACAGTTTCAGGTAAACATTGGTTTCTCTATAAGCTTAGCATAGCAGTGGTACCTTTCCTTCTATTCTCGCAAAGAATGTATCAGGGCATATACTATAGTGACAATATTTTAATTTATAAAAGTACTGAAAAGATTTGCTTCGTAATTGTTGTACCAACAAGCTACTTTAATTGCAGGGCCTTGTGTGCGGTTTATGTGGAAACTATGATGGTAACAGTCTGAATGACTTCACCACACGTTCCCATGAGACAGTGGCTGATGTTTTGGAGTTTGGAAACAGTTGGAAGGTTTCGTCTAGCTGCCCTAATGCACAGCTTATCAGTGATCCCTGTGCCTCAAACAGCTACCGAGCTGCGTGGGCCCAAAAGCAATGTAGCATTATCACCAGTGTCACCTTTCAGGGCTGTCATTCACAGGTGGCAATTGAATTCATAAATGCATTTATCCAGTATCCCATAGTTGACTAAATATTTTTACATCAGCGTAACATTTGGCAACTTTTTTTGAATAGATAATTATTGTATTTATGTCTTAGGTTGACCCAGGGCCATACTTTGACTCCTGTGTCAGAGACTCTTGTGCTTGTGACACTGGTGGGGACTGTGAATGTGTCTGCACTGCAGTGGCTGCATATGCAAAAGCTTGTAATGAAGCCGAAGTCTGTGTGAAATGGAGGACACCAAAGCTGTGCCGTAGGTTTCAACAGTAAAATGTTCAAAATTTTTTACAAAAAAATTACAACAATACTGTATGTAAAGACTAAACTGTTCTTATGCAGCTATTTTCTGTGACTACTATAACTCTCCTGATGGCTGTGAGTGGCACTACAAGCCTTGTGGAGCAGACTGTATGAAAACATGTAGAAACCCATCAGGAAACTGTTCCAACCTCATCACTGCAGTTGAAGGTGACGTTATGAAATTATGAATAATACTTTCCAATCACTTCTGCAGTGTTGGTAACTCACATTGGTGTATTTGTTGTCATTTCGTCCATTATCCTTCAGGTATATGTCTGAGTCTAAAACAATAACCCAGTATATAGTCTATTTTTGTTGTAGCATATTTGAGTCAGACCTGACTGTGTGCAATTGTTGCCAAACTTATGGTCTATCTACTTGGTTTGTCTAATAACATTCTACTGACCCATTTAGTGGCTAGCATAAAGACACTACTGTTGCTCATAAGTCAGTGGCAAGCTTAATTAAAGCAACCCTGTGTAACATTTAGCCAGCAGAGATTGCAAATCCCTTTCTTTGCAATCTATGAATAGTAGATAGTAGAGACTCTTAAGATAGCAAGTTTGGAGGAAAGAACATTTCTTCTGAACTCGTAGGGCAATTTTACCAAATATATTTTATATATTTTAAAACCAATATGTCTGTGAAGGTTCTCAGTCATTCAGGACATCTTGAAGAAAAGGTTTAAGTAAAAGCATCTGTCTCAGTTTTCAAGGTGATGACGTTTTGTCTCTAATTCCAAGACACTTTATCAATTCTGAGATCAACTGGAAAGAGAGCTGAGCTTATATCTCTAGAGGGAGGAGTTTCCCCTGAAACCAAACCTGATGGACCAGGCTGTTCTGGTCTCACCGTCGTTAGTCATGAAAGGGAGGTGTGACTCCTGATGTGAGAGTCGCTGGCTGTGTCCAAATTCAGGGTCTACATCCTTCGGAGTCCTACCTATCCCATAATTCTTTTCGGCAGAGCGTAATGGCCAATGAAGCGAGCAGTAGCGGAGTGGGAGAGGTGTATGCTTTTAGATGTAAGTTTTTTTTAAAACTGGCTTTTAAAAAAATGTGGTTGTCTAGTTAGGCATTTTTTTTTTGCGTTAAGTATTTTTTTTTTTTACATTTGTACGTACAAAAAAAACATTACTTTTGTAAACTAGCTTCTTCCTTACTGCCTGTGTGAATATCCCCTTACACACAGCTAATTTGTTAGAGATTGAAGCTGTTTTTAACGCTTCCAGGGACGAAAGAGCAGAAAGAAGTTTTTATAAAGCTCCGGGGAGAGAACGCTTATTGCTTAGCGCTGTCATGGTTGCTAGGCGTCAGGAAATGAGCAATGGGTAAGGGAGGGAACTGAAAGAAGGGTAGGCTGTCCAAATTCACAAACACTGACTTCCGGGTTTTGCGGTCGTCGGAGGACCCCTCCTCCTTCAACCAGGTAGGAAGGATCCTAAGGAGGATGTAGACCCTGAATTTGGACACAGCCGCTAAGGCTCAAGGGAGTCGTTAGTGCCATTGTTCTATTCAGGTGCTATGCTTCTAGGGCATAGCACATAGCACAAAAATGGCTTCCTTCACCCCACTCTCAAACCATCTGTCCTCTCTGGCCAAAATTTGGACATTGCTGTCCTCAAAGGAATGCCCTTTCTCTTTGAGGTGGAGGTGGACTGCAGACTCAGGTCCTCCAGGATTGGCTCTTCTGTGCTGATACATCCTCTTGTGAAGCTGTTGTTTTGTTTCACCGACATAACTGTCACTGCACTCTTCACTGAACTACATTACTCTGTGCGAGGGGATCTTGTCTTTAGAATGGACCAGTTTTAGACTAAGCAAAACAAATAGGACTCTGCGAAGATTAAGTGCCCTATTTGCTTTATTATGTGTGTTGTGTGGTAAGCCGCATCACTCACTAATCTATTGCAGTATGCCAGTCTGACGGCAGGAAAGTTACATTGGAGTTTTCTGTCCAGCTGAGGGCACTGTGTCAGTGACATAAACAATCTTTGTCTAAGAACCATCAAAATTTGATTTTTGAGAATATATATTTTTAGGATTTAAATGGCTTTTGGTGGCTGTTCTTTTGTTCCTTGCAATTAACTAAACTAAAAATTGTGTTGTAGGCTGTTATCCACAGTGCCCAACGAGCCAACCATACTTTGATGAAGACACCATGAAGTGCGTTGCCAGAGATCAATGCGGCTGCTATGATGAAAATGGCATCCATTACAATGTTGGAGATTATGTTCCACCAAACAACTGTTACACTTGGTATAACTCTACAGTTTTTTATTTTTTTGTTTTAATGTTTGAGCTGACAGTATAAAAAATCTGGACTGCAGTGTCTTAGTTATTCTTTTTTGTGTACAATGCATTTATACAATGGTTTTCATATATTGTATATCTACAAAATATAGCAAGCACTTTAAAGAAACATAAAAGTATGTATTTAATAAGTTGGATTGTGTGAGGTACTATTGTATAAAAATCAGCGCTACATGCCCCACAATGCTAAAGATTTTTGAGATTTAGCAAAAAACAGCTCCGGACCTTTTGTTTCACACCTGACTGTTTTGTATGATTTAAACAAACTCAAATAAGGACCCACTAAAAAGTTTGGTCTCAAACTCCTAATCACTCCGGTCCCATCAGTATTAAATTAGTAACAGTAATAAATCTAAAGAATGAAATGATCGGATGGATCTTCCTGCAGAGGAACTAGGGCACATTTTTACCAGTAATTACATGTTGTTGTTTTTTTTTTACAAAGCTCATGCACAGTTTATGGAATCCAGTGCAGCCATGATGTGAGGGGTAAGTACAATTATTAAGTAATGTTTAACAAAGTTAAATTAAAAGCAATGTCTAAATAAATAATGTCACCCTGTTAATAGATTGTACATGCTTCATAAATGGAAAAATCTACATTTATGGTGAAACAATATACAACACTACTGATGGACTTGGGAATTGCATTGTGGCTGAATGTGGAGCTAATGGGACAGTAGTCAGAAGCCTGTACCCATGCTTAACCACTACCACAACTGGTCCAACAACAACATTTGTTTTTCCTACACTAGAAACAACACCAGGTAGGTCTGTGAAGGTTCTCAGTCAACCAGGTCATCTTTTAAAAAAAAGGGTTAAAGTAAAAGCATCTGCACACAGTTTTCAAGGTGAAGTTTCGTCTCTAATCTCTAGAGGGAGGAGTTTCCCCTGAAACCAAACCTGATGGACCAGGCTGTTCTGTTATCATGATTGTTGGCTATGAAAGGGAAGTGTGACTCCTGATGTGAGAGTTGTTAAGGCGTAGGAGAGTTGTTAATGACACGGCTCCATTCAAGTTCAATGGCTGTTGTTCTAGGGTGAAACTCTTATTTTTTAGGTTTCAGAACACTTATAAATACTAGGCAACATGAATCTGAGGCCACCTACTCTGTTCAAAGAGGGCTTTTCCATTTTTACAAAAGTGGTTTACTTCAACCCTCTCTCAAACCATCTGGCCAAAATTCAGATATTGCTGCAGACTCAGGTCCTCCAGGATTCTGTGCTGACTGTTCACTGTGAGGTGTTCACTGCACTCTTCACTAAACTGCATAAACTACATTACTCTGTTTGTGCGAGGGGATCTTGTCTTTAGGATGGACCAGTTTTAAACGCAGCGTGTTCCCTAGATAGATGTAACCTAGATCAGGGGTGGGCAAACTAAGACACATGCTGGGCTGTTTAATCCAGCCCGCCAAGAATTAACAAATAATTTATTGATAATTTTACACTGCACATATTTTTCCTTTTCCTTCAATATTCTGCAGTGATCTGTTAATTCCACTACAACATGCTCCAAAAGATAGCAACCTTTCCTAGAGCTTTTGTCTTTAATCTTAGCAAGAAGTAGTTTTCACAGGTTTTAGAGCAAACTTTAAAGAGTGATCTAAAACTGAGGAGGTCCAGCCTTGACTGGTGTTGAATATACAGTGTTTATTGCACATATTGTTTAGCCTACAGTTCAAACTTTAAACTATAGACAAACGTGCTTTTATTGAGCATAAGTGAGTCCACCAAGTGTGGCCCTTGGGGAAAAATAAATGCCCACACTTTCTCTAGATGGACTTTCAACAAAACCAAGGGGACACATAAACCAAACAGACAGGTACCAGGGACAAAGGGGAAGGATGTAGTTATCCCTTATGTGTCTGGTTTATTTGAAAAACTTCAATCAAAAATCCACAAAATTCCAGTCTACTTTAAATCAGAGAACACGCTGCGTCAAAAACTGGTCCATCCTAAAGACAAGCTCCCCTCTCACAAACAGAGTAATGTAGTTTATGCAGTTCAGTAAAGAGTGCAGTGACAGTTATGTTGGAGAAATGATACAACAGCTTCACAAGAGGATGTATCAGCACAGAAGAGCCAATCCTGGAGGACCTTAATCTGCAGTCCACCTCCTCCTCAAAGAGAAAGGACATTCCGTTGAGGACAGCAATGTCCGAATTTTGGCCAGAGAGGCCAGATGGTTTGAAAGAAGGGTGAAGAAAGACATTTTTGTGAAAATAAAAAAAAGCCCTCTTTGAACAGAGGAGGTGGCCTCAGGTTCATGTTGCCTAGTATTTATGTGTTTTGAAACCTAAAACAACAACCATTGCACCTGAATAGAACGACTCTGCACCTAAATAGACTAACGACACTAACTAACGACTCTTCTCAGCCTTAACAACTCTAACATTATAGCCAAAAACTATTAGACCGGAACATCCTGGTCCATCAGGTTTTGTTTCATGAAAAACTCCTTCCTCTAGAGATATAAGCTCAGCTCACATACCAGTTGATCTCAGAATTGATAGTGAATCTTGGATCACTCAGAATCTTGGAATTAGAGACAAAACGTATTAACGTTGAAGTCCAGGTGCTTTTACTTTAACCTTTTTTTCAACACTAGGTCGGAAATTTAACAGCTATTTAAATCCTTGTATTGTAAATACTTGAGCTGAAAAATTTTAATAACTTTGAAAATCTCTCCTTTTACAATGCTATTTTTCTACTATTTTTCTACCACAAACTACTAAAGTATCTTCCAGCACAACTATTAAGACAACAGCCAAACCATTTGATACACCTACTTCTAAAGCAACAACTGTGGTTGCCACCACAACAGAAACCCCTAACGAGGTTTCTACTGGCCTGGTAACAACCTCTACCAATGCTGAGGTTGAGACAACTACTAAAGTACCAGTAACTACAACCACAAGAGCAAAAACAACATCCAAACCTTCTGTTACCACCATGACCACTGGTGTACCTTCCAGCACAACGATTGAGAAAACTGCCTCACCTGTGGAAACAAGCACTTCCAAAATAACAAGTGAGGTTTCTAACATATCTAAACGACCTCAAGAAGTGACTACTGGCAAATTCACATCTACCACTGCTGTGGTTAAGACAACTACTAAAGTACCAGTTGCTACAACCTCAAGTGCAGAAACAACAGTAATGACATCCAAACCTTCTGTCACTACAACAACAACTGGACTACCTTCAACTACAACTATTGAGACAACAGCAAAACCTGTAAAAACAACCACTTCTAAAGCAACTACTAAGGTTTCCAATATAACACCAAAACAACCTGAAGAGGCTACGACTGGCCCTCTCACAACCTCTACCACCGCAGTTGTTGAGACAACTACAAAAGTACCAGTCGCTACAACCGCAAGTGCAGAAACAACATCCAAAACTTCTGTCACTACCACGACCACTGGAGTACCATCCACCACAATGATTTACACAACTGCCAAACCTTTAGAAACAAGCACTTTCAAAGTAATAAGTGTCACCACAACAAAACCACCTAAAGAGGTGACTACAGGCACGGTCAGAACATCTACCACTGCTGTGGTTGAAAAAACTACAAAAGCACCAGTCGCTACGACCACAAGTGCAAAAACAGCAGTGATCACATCCAAACCCTCTGTTACTACAAGAATGACTGAAGTACCTTCTACTACAATTATTAAGACAACAGCCAGACCTGTGGAAACAAGCACTTTTAAAGTAACAAGTGAGGTTGTCACCAAAACAAAACCACCTCAAGAGGGGACTACTGGTACAGTCACAACCTTAACCACCTCTGTGTTTGAGACAACTACTAAATTACCAATCGCTCTAACCACAACTGCAGGGGGAACAGTGGTAACATCAAAACCTTCTGTCACTACAACGACGACTGGACTACCTTCCACTTCAAGTATAGAGACAACAGCCAGACCTGTGGAAACAAGCACTTTTAAAGTAACAAGTGAGGTTGTCACCACGACAAAACCATCTAAAGAGGTGAGCACTAGCCCTGTCACAACCTCTACCACCGCTGTGGTTGAGACAACTACTAAAGTACCTGTCGCTACACCCTCAAGTGCAGAAACAACAGTAATTACATCCAAACCTTCTGTCACTACATCAACGACTGGAGTACCTTCCAGTACAACTATTGAGACAACATCCAGACCTGTGAAAACAACTACTTCTAAAGAAACAACTGTGTTTGCAACCACAACAAAACCACATCAAGAGGGGACTACTGGCACAGTCACAACCTCTACCACCGCTGTGGTTGAGACAACTACTAAATTACCAATCGCTCTAACCACAACTGCAGAAAGAACAGTGGTAACGTCAAAACCTTCTGTCAATACAACAACGAATGGACTACGTTCCACTTCAAGTATGGAGACAACAGCCAAACCCGTGGAAACAACCACTTCCATAGGAACAACTAAGGTTCCCGCAACAACAAAACCAACTGAAGTGGTTACTACTGGCCCCGTCACAACCTCTACCACGGCTGTGGTTGAGAAAACTACAAAAGTACCAGTCGCTATGACCACAAGTGCAACAACAACAGTGACCAATTCCAAACCTTCTGTTACTACAACAACAACTGAAGTAACTTCCACTACAATTATTGAGACAACAGCCAGACCTGTGGAAACAAGCACTTTTAAAGTAACAAGTGAGGTTGTCACCACAACAAAACCATCTAAAGAGGTGAGCACTAGCCCTGTCACAACCTCTACTACCGCTGTCGTTGAGACAACTACTAAAGTAGCAGTCGCTACAACCTCAAGTGCAGAAACAACAGTAATTACATCCAAACCTTCTGTCACTACATCAACGACTGCAGTACCTTCCATTACAACTATTGAAACAACATTCAGACCTCTGGACACAACTTTTTCTGAGGCAACATCTTTGGTTGCTACCACAACAAAACCACCTCAAGAGGTGACTACTGGCACAGTCACAAGCTCTACCACCACTGTGTTTGAGACAACTACTAAATTTCCAATCGCTCTAACCACAACTGCAGGAGGAACAGTGGTGACGTCAAAACCTTCTGTCACTACAACAACGACTGGACTACCTTCCACTTCAAGCATAGAAACAACAGCCAGACCTGTGGAAACAAGCACTTTTAAAGTAACAAGTGAGGTTGTCACCACGACAAAACCTTCTAAAGAAGTGAGCACTAGCCCTGTCACAACCTCTACCACCGCTGTGGTTGAGACAACTACTAAAGTAGCAGTCGCTACAACTTCAAGTGCAGAAACAATAGTGATGACATCCAAACCTTCTGTTACTACAACAACAACTGGAGTACCTTCCACAACAACTATTGAAACAACATTCAGATCTCTGGAGACAACTTTTTCTGAGGCAACATCTTTTTTTGCTACCACAACAAAACCACCTCAAGAGGTGACTACTGGCACAGTCACAAGCTCTACCACCGCTGTGGTTGAGACAACTACAAAAGTAGTTTTCGCTACAACCTCAAGTGCAGAAACAACAGTAATTACATCCAAACCTTCTGTCACTACATCAACGACTGGAGTACCTTCCAGTACAACTATTGAGACAACATCCAGACCTGTGAAAACTACTACTTCTGAAGAAACAACTGTGTTTGCAACCACAACAAAACCACCTCAAGAGGGGACTACTGGCACAGTCACAACCTCTACCACCGCTGTGGTTGAGACAACTACTAAATTAACTACTGGCACAGTCACAACCTCTACCATCGCTGTGGTTGAGACAACTACTAAAGTACCAGTCGCTACAACCTCAAGTGCAGAAACAACAGTAATTACATCCAAACCTTCTGTCACTACATCAACGACTGCAATACCTTCCATTACAACTATTGAAACAACATTCAGACCTCTGGACACAACTTTTTCTGAGGCAACATCTTTGGTTGCTACCACAATAAAACCACCTCAAGAGGTGACTACTGGCACAGTCACAAGCTCTACCACCACTGTGTTTGAGACAACTACTAAATTTCCAATTGCTCTAACCACAACTGCAGGAGGAACAGTGGTAACGTCAAAACCTTCTGTCACTACAACAACGATTGGACTACCTTCCACTTCAAGCATAGACACAACAGCCAGACCTGTGGAAACAAGCACTGTTAAAGTAACAAGTGAGGTTGTCACCACGACAAAACCATCTAAAGAAGTGAGCACTAGCCCTGTCACAACCTCTACCACCGCTGTGGTTGAGACAACTACTAAAGTAGCAGTCGCTACAACTTCAAGTGCAGAAACAATAGTGATAACATCCAAACCTTCTGTTACTACAACAACAACTGGAGTACCTTCCACAACAACTATTGAAACAACATTCAGACCTCTGGACACAACTTTTTCTGAGGCAACATCTTTGGTTGCTACCACAATAAAACCACCTCAAGAGGTGACTACTGGCACAGTCACAAGCTCTACCACCACTGTGTTTGAGACAACTACTAAATTTCCAATTGCTCTAACCACAACTGCAGGAGGAACAGTGGTAACGTCAAAACCTTCTGTCACTACAACAACGATTGGACTACCTTCCACTTCAAGCATAGACACAACAGCCAGACCTGTGGAAACAAGCACTGTTAAAGTAACAAGTGAGGTTGTCACCACGACAAAACCATCTAAAGAAGTGAGCACTAGCCCTGTCACAACCTCTACCACCGCTGTGGTTGAGACAACTACTAAAGTAGCAGTCGCTACAACTTCAAGTGCAGAAACAATAGTGATAACATCCAAACCTTCTGTTACTACAACAACAACTGGAGTACCTTCCACAACAACTATTGAGACAACATTCAGATCTCTGGACACAACTTTTTCTGAGGCAACATCTTTTGTTGCTACCACAACAAAACCACCTCAAGAGGTTACTACTGGCACAGTCACAACCTCTACCACCGCTGTGGTTGAGACAACTACAAAAGTAGCTTTCGCTACAACCTCAAGTGCAGAAACAACAGTAATTACATCCAAACCTTCTGTCACTACATCAACGACTGGAGTACCTTTCAGTACAACTATTGAGACAACATCCAGACCTGTGAAAACAACTACTTCTGAAGAAACAACTGTGTTTGCAACCACAACAAAACCACCTCAAGAGGGGACTACTGGCACAGTCACAACCTCTACCACCGCTGTGGTTGAGACAACTACTAAATTACCAATCGCTCTAACCACAACTGCAGAAGGAACAGTAGTAACGTCAAAACCTTCTGTCAATACAACAACGACTGGACTACCTTCCACTTCAAGTATGGAGACAACAGCCAAACCCGTGGAAACGACCACTTCCATAGGAACAACTAAGGTTCCCGCAACAACAAAACCAACTGAAGTGGTTACTACTGGCCTCGTGACAACCTCTACCACAGCTGTGGTTGAGAAAACTACAAAAGTACCAGTCGCTACGACCACAAGTGCAGAAACAACAATGACCACGTCAAAACCTTCTGTCACTACAACAACGATTGGACTACCTTCCACTTCAAGCATAGACACAACAGCCAGACCTGTGGAAACAAGCACTGTTAAAGTAACAAGTGAGGTTGTCACCACGACAAAACCATCTAAAGAAGTGAGCACTAGCCCTGTCACAACCTCTACCACCGCTGTGGTTGAGACAACTACTAAAGTAGCAGTCGCTACAACTTCAAGTGCAGAAACAATAGTGATAACATCCAAACCTTCTGTTACTACAACAACAACTGGAGTACCTTCCACAACAACTATTGAAACAACATTCAGATCTCTGGAGACAACTTTTTCTGAGGCAACATCTTTTGTTGCTACCACAACAAAACCACCTCAAGAGGTTACTACTGGCACAGTCACAACCTCTACCACCGCTGTGGTTGAGACAACTACAAAAGTAGCTTTCGCTACAACCTCAAGTGCAGAAACAACAGTAATTACATCCAAACCTTCTGTCACTACATCAACGACTGGAGTACCTTTCAGTACAACTATTGAGACAACATCCAGACCTGTGAAAACAACTACTTCTGAAGAAACAACTGTGTTTGCAACCACAACAAAACCACCTCAAGAGGGGACTACTGGCACAGTCACAACCTCTACCACCGCTGTGGTTGAGACAACTACTAAATTACCAATCGCTCTAACCACAACTGCAGAAGGAACAGTAGTAACGTCAAAACCTTCTGTCAATACAACAACGACTGGACTACCTTCCACTTCAAGTATGGAGACAACAGCCAAACCCGTGGAAACGACCACTTCCATAGGAACAACTAAGGTTCCCGCAACAACAAAACCAACTGAAGTGGTTACTACTGGCCTCGTGACAACCTCTACCACAGCTGTGGTTGAGAAAACTACAAAAGTACCAGTCGCTACGACCACAAGTGCAGAAACAACAATGACCACATCCAAACCTTCTGTTACTACAACAACGACTGAAGTACCTTCCACTACAATTATTGAGACAACAGCCAGACCTGTGGAAACAAGCACTTTTAAAGTAACAAGTGAGGTTGTCACCACAACAAAACCAACTAAAGAGGTGAGCACTAGCCCTGTCACAACCTCTACTACCGCTGTCGTTGAGACAACTACTAAAGTAGCAGTCGCTACAACCTCAAGTGCAGAAACAACAGTAATTACATCCAAACCTTCTGTCACTACATCAACGACTGGAGTACCTTCCATTACAACTATTGAGACAACAGCCAGACCTGTGGAAACAACTACTTCTGAAGCAACAACTGTGGTTGCTACCACAACAAAACCACCTCAGGAGGGGACTACTGGCACAGTCACAACCTCTACCACCGCTGTGGTTGAGACAACTACTAAATTTCCAATCGCTTTAACCACAACTGCAGAAGGAACAGTGGTAACGTCAAAACCTTCTGTCACTACAACAACGATTGGACTACCTTCCACTTCAAGTATAGAGACAACAGCCAGACCTGTAGAAACAAGCACTTTTAAAGTAACAAGTGAGGTTGTCACCACGACAAAACCATCTAAAGAAGTGAGCACTAGCCCTGTCACAACCTCTACCACCGCTGTGGTTGAGACAACTACTAAAGTAGCAGTCGCTACAACTTCAAGTGCAGAAACAATAGTGATAACATCCAAACCTTCTGTTACTACAACAACAACTGGAGTACCTTCCACAACAACTATTGAAACAACATTCAGATCTCTGGACACAACTTTTTCTGAGGCAACCTCTTTGGTTGCTACCACAACAAAACCACCTCAAGAGGTGACTACTGGCACAGTCACAAGCTCTACCACCACTGTGTTTGAGACAACTACTAAATTTCCAATCGCTCTAACCACAACTGCAGAAGGAACAGTGGTAACGTCAAAACCTTCTGTCACTACAACAACAACTGGAGTACCCTTTACTACAACTATGGAGACATCAGCCAAACCTGTGGAAACAGCCACATCTGGATTTACAACCACAAGTGCACAATCTGCAGTTGTTATCACTGAGGCACCAAAAACGACAACTATTTTCACAAACCCTTCAGTTTTAAATACAACAACATCTGTTTCATCTCCTTCAATTAAACAGACAAGCTTTCAAGATACAACTTCTATAGCTCCAATTACACAGACACTTCCTGGTAGCATAGGTTTTACTACAACGGTGCCAACAAACTTTACTGGATCTGCTGAAACTACACTATTTACTTCAACATTGGTATTGACTACTCCTACAAAGTTATGTTCCTGTCTGTACAATGGAACTTCATATTATCCAGGTATGTTTTTCATTTCCATATATCTGGCCATATAATGATCAAATGCATATATAATATAGGTGGTAGTGTTATGCCCAAATTACTTTAAACATTTACCCTTTTATTGATAAAAATGCACCCTTAAAACAACAACTGCAACTTATAGTTTTATATACAACCATCTCTGCTTGTGTTTGTTATTATAAATTATTATTAACAGGGGACCTTGTGTACAATGTCACTGATGGCATGGGATGGTGCGTCATCGCACACTGCAATGCAAGTTGCTTGGTTGAGGTAGAATTTATGACATGCCCTACAATGCCAATCCCCTCAACTCCTCAGACCACTTCAGTTCCTTATACCTATTCAGTGTTGACTCCTACATCTGTCCTGGACTGCACTGATGAGTCTCCACCACGAAAGGTTAGATCAGTAATCAATTATAGTGTTAAATGTTTAATAAACTGAACTGATAACTAACCTAAATCCTTGAGGTTATTTTCCAGGCTTTGCTTCAGAATAAATAAGTAAAGAAGAATATATATATATATATATATATATATATATATATATATATATATATATATATATATATATATATATATAAAACCTTTGTCCTTCACCCTCCGCGGGTGGTCTCATCCTTCGAGCTCGGGTCCTCTGCTGTAGCCACTCTTCCAGTTTGGGGGTAACTGCCCCGAGTGCTCCGATGACCACGGGCACCACTGTCGCCTTCACCTTCCAAGTCTTTTCTAGCTCTTCTCTGAGCCCTTGGTATTTCTCTAATTTGTCATGTTCCTTTTTCCTGATGTTGCAATCACTTGGTATTGCCACATCAACCACAACGGCTTTCCTCTGCTGTTTGTCCACCACCACGATGTCTGGTTGGTTCGCCATTACCATTCTGTCAGTCTGAATCTGGAAGTCCCACAGGATCTTGGCTCGGTCATTCTCTACCACCTTTGGAGGTGTTTCCCACTTTGACCTTGGGGTTTCCAGTCCGTACTCCGTGCAGATGTTCCTGTACACTATGCCAGCCACTTGGTTATGGCGTTCCATGTATGCTTTCCCTGCCAGCATCTTACACCCTGCAGTTAAGTGTTGGATTGTCTCAGGGGCCTGTTTGCACAGCCTACACCTTGGGTCTTGTCTGGTGTGGTAGATCTGGGCCTCTATTGCTCTGGTGCTCAGGGCTTGTTCCTGTGCAGCCATGATGAGTGCCTCTGTGCTGTCCTTCAGTCCGGCCCGTTCTAGCCATTGGTAGGATTTCTTGATATCAGCCACTTCAGTTATGTTCCGGTGGTATATCCCATGTTGGATTTGTTCTCCCATGATGGTCTCTCCTCCAGCTCCTCTTCCGCTGCTCCCCATTGCCTGAGACATTCACTAAGCACGTCATCTTTCGGGGCCTTATCTTTGATGTACTTGTGGATCTTGGATGTTTCATCCTGGATAGTGGCTCTCACACTTACTAGTCCACAGCCGCCTTCCTTACGGCTAGCGTACAGTCTCAGGGTGCTGGATTTGGGATGGAACCCTCCATGCATGGTGAGGAGCTTTCGTGTCTTAACGTCTGTGGTCTGTATCTCTTCCTTTGGCCACCTTATTATTCCTGCAGGGTATCTGATCACTGGCAGGGCGTAGCTGTTTATTGCCCGTGCCTTGTTCTTGCCATTGAGCTGACTTCTTAGGACTTGCCTTACTCGTTGGAGGTATTTGGCAGTTGCTGTTTTCCTTGTTACCTCTTCAAGGTTGCCATTTGCCTGTGGTATTCCAAGGTACTTGTAACCATCCTCAATGTCTGCTATTGTTCCTTCTGGTAGTGAGACCCCTTCTGTGTGGACTACCTTCCCTCTCTTTGTCACCATGTCACCACACTTCTCAAGCCCGAATGACATCCCAATGTCAGAGCTGTAGATCCTGGTGGTGTGGATCAGTGAGTCAATGTCCCGCTCGCTCTTAGCGTATAGCTTGATGTCATCCATGTAGAGGAGGTGACTGATGGTGGCCCCATTCCTGAGTCGGTATCCATAGCCAGTCTTGTTGATTATTTGGCTGAAGGGGTTCAGACCTATGCAGAACAGCAGTGGGGACAGAGCATCTCCTTGGTATATGCCACATTTGATGGATACTTGTGCAAGTGGCTTGCCATTGGCCTCAAGGGTGGTTTTCCATAGCCTCATCGAGTTTGCAATGAAGTGTCTTAGAGTCCTGTTGATGTTGTACATCTCCAAGCATTCAGTGATCCATGTGTGTGGCATTGAGTCATATGCTTTCTTGTAATCAATCCAGGCAGTGCACAGGTTGGTGTGTCGGTTTCTGCAGTCTTGGGTGACTGTTCTGTCAACCAGGAGTTGGTGTTTGGCTCCTCTGGTTTCTTTTCCGATGCACTTCTGTGCTTTGCTCATGTATTGATCCATGTGCCCACTTATCTTAGCCGCGATGATGCCTGACATGAGCTTCCATGTTGTGGAGAGACAGGTTATTGGCCGATAGTTGGATGGGACTGTACCCTTTGTGGGATCCTTCAGGATCAGGATTGTACGCCCTTCGGTAAGCCATTCAGGGTGCGTCCCATCCCTTAGCAGCTGGTTCATTTGTGCTGCAAGGCGCTCGTGGAGTGCAGTGAACTTCTTTAGCCAGTAGGTGTGGATCCTGTCAGGGCCCGGTTCTGTCCAGTTTTTCATACCTGAGACTCTTTCTTGGGCGTCTGCCGCTGTGATGGTAACTGGATTCTGTTCAGGAGGTTGCTGTGGTCCTCTCTCAGAGCCACCAGCCACTTTGCATCGCTGTTGTGTGATGCCTCCCTCTCCCATATATTTTTCAAGTATTGTTCAGTTTCCAGCCTTGGTGGGTCGGCTCTGCTGTTATTATTACCCTGCCACTGAGCGTACACTTTCGCAGGTTGAGTTGCGAACAGCCGGTTTATTCTTCTGGCTTCATTCTCTCTTGTGTACCTCTTTAGGCGGCTGGCCAAGGCTTGGAGCCTTTGTTTGGCAGTTTCAAGTGCTTCAGGTATTGGCATCTGGTTGTACCTACTGGGTACTTGTTTCCTCATTGAACCTTTCTTGGCCTCTGTCAGTTGGCTCACTTCTCTCCGTGCCTTCTTGATTTTAGCCTCCAGCCTTTGTTTCCATGGTGGGTATTGTTCATCATGGTTCCCATGGTTGCTCTTATAGCCAAGCATCTCGAGGATCACTGCTGCTGAGGTGTATATCAGCTCATTAGTTTCAGTGATGGTTGCGGTAGGGATCGCACTCAATGCTGCATTCACACCTTCTAGGAGACTTTCTGATGGTACTTCACTTAGCCGTTGTAGTTGGCGTCGGGGTTGCCTTTCATTCATTCTCGCCATGATCTTGTCTTTCAGGTCAGTCGCTGCCTCGTTCAGCGTTATTGCACTTATTGGGGCTTCGTGCCCAATCTCTGGTTGGGAGCCCTCGTTGGCTCCCCACTGACCTCTCGTCCTGGCTCCCCCTTGCCGTAGCATTTGTGTTGTATCTCGTCAATCTCAAGTTGTGATAGCAGTTGCCGCTTGTAGATGTTGGATCACTGAGCTACTAGGTGCTTCGATGTAAGCGTGGACTGTGGGTTTCAAGTAACCATTCATCTCACATCCTCTTCATGTAACCCCTCTGACTAGGGTTACTGGAGTAGTAGCATTCCAACAGAGCCTTGTTATCTCGTCCATCTCCGTGCTGTTCCTGTTCCTGTTCTTGTTCTTGTTCCAGTAGCCCATTTGTCATCAAGTTGCTCTGGTTCCCCAACACCTGGCGCAGTCCTTGTTTGGCAGTCGCCGTCTGATCCGGCTTCTCATAGCATTTATTGTATGTATGTGTATATATATATATATATATATATATATATATATATATATGTATGTATGTATATATGTATATATATATATATATATATATATATATATTCATATTCACTCCAAGCAACAAACACAGGAGGTGCACAGTGGATGTCTTATTTTGTAGCTCAGCTAATCAACAATTCTGACAGCAGATGAAGATTTAGAATTCTTAAAGGTGCCTGCACTAAAGGCCATTCTTACATACTCTGCAAGAACTGATAAATTTGTTCTCTCTCCCAGGGCAGCAAGAACAATATTATGTAATTTTGTTCTTGCAGCCCTGCTTTGGGAGTTCTTCCACATTGTCTGGGCAGAACTTTTTTCTTGTGGGTGGCCAAGAACTATTGTGTGATTGGTCAGAAATCTGAAGTGTGTGTAATAATGAGAAAAAGCAAGGAGTTCTGCCCTTGAGTTTCTTATGAAGTGGTCAGAACTAACTTTGTTCTTGCCACCTCAAGAACAAATTTCTCTGTTCTTGTGGAGAATGTACCAAACTTTAGAACTAATATCTTTAGAAGGATGGGTTTGTCCTGAAACTAACTCCAATTGGACCAGGCTGTTCTGATCTTATGTCCAGATGCCTTTGCTTTAACCTTTTCTTTCACACTACAGTTTTTAAAAGTAGATTATTGGACTTTCCTTGACGCTATGTTTACTGTTGTGACAAACGGGAGGAGGGCTTCTCCTGTAGATAGCTTTTACTGTGGGGTATGTGTGTTTTTTTTTCATTTTACATTTTAATGGGAGAAATCCAATAATCAGACTGGTGTAAGGTTGACATGTTATTATCAGTGCAACTGAAATGTCTATATATAGGCCGAGAGCCACCCAGGTCACTTGGACCCCAATGGGGGACTTTAGGGATTAAGACTCTCAGAAACAAATAAGCCATTTGCATTTTTTTTTCAAACATAGATCAAACAGCAAGAAAACAAAAACAGGTGGTACCAAAATATGCCTAATTCTGCCCTATTCTTCATAATGGAGACTCCTGACCACTTCATAAAAAAATGTAATAGTTTTGGTTTGTTTTACATTAGAACAATTATATTTGGTGCAGGTATTGTTGACATGTGTGGCTGTAATTTAAATTAGTGTTTGAGCTTCAACAGACTTCATCTAAACTAAAGGAATAATAATCCAAATATTGTGTTTTTCTTTTAGGCGGAGATGTTTTTGGGTTTATTTTGCTGTTTTCCAGCTTGATTTATTCTGAAACTGAACCATTGTACATTTCCCTTCTGGGAAATCTCACAAGTGCCCCCTTCATTTTGACACCAGAATTATTGAAATACACCTTGTATTTGCAGAGATACAGTGACTTTACTGTGGACATGTCCTTTTCGAGCAGACACTCCAAAAACAGGCTTGGGCTTAAAGGGTTAAGACCTGATTTGAATTACTATAACACTCATTAGGAAATGGTCGGCTTCAGAGGAGGCATTTGTCTTAGCATAGCAATAAATATAGAGCCATATAAATGTATAACAGTGTAATCAATACTCTGTATTTGTTTAAAAAACCTGACCATATCTATTCTCTCTGTTTACTTATTTTGTTCACTCTTCTTCATGTGTTTAATTGGCCGTGACTTTTTGCATTTGTTTCCGAAAGTCCAAACTATCGGCAAACATGCTTTCACACAACAAACAAACCTTGACCTTGGTTTAGTTTTGCCCGGGGCGCTGCTGTATGGTCTTGGTCAAACCAAACGGTAAAGTCTGAAAGTTCAGACCAAACGGTGACACCGCGTTGGGGTGCAGTAGTTTAGGTGGTAGAGCGGTCCAATTGCTTCCACTGTTTTCCTCATTTGTAAGTTGTTTGGATAAAAGTGTCTCCTAAATTACTAATTATAAATGTAACCCTACTGCACTTTTGACCACATTAGTTTTAGCCTTTGCTAAAATTATTGTCAAAGTGCTATTGTTAAGTGTCAATGCTACTTCTGTAACTTCAACACATTACAGAGGGTTTGGGTTAACATGTAGATAGAAGCAGTTCCATTTATCTATGTCTTTTTCACCAGAATGGAGAGAGCTGGGATGTGGGTAACTGCATTACAGCCACATGCATCAATGGTGTTGTTAAAACAACAATTATTTCTTGTCCCACTGTCCAAAAACAATCTGTGCCAACGGACGTCAAGCTGTTAAGGTCTATAATAATAATGGATGTTGCTATGACTATGAATGCCAATGTAAGAGTAATACCAGTATTAATACTAAATTTTGATTTAGGTAAAATCAAAATCAATATTACTTTTTGCAGGTGTTTGCAGTGTCTGGGAATTACCCACTACATGACATTTGATGGGAAAACTTATGATTTTAGAGAGAATTGCTCTTACTACCTAGTCAAAGAGATCATTTCAAAGTATAATCTGACTATCACTGTAAACAAAGAGGACTGCGATGATTCTTCAGATGGTACTTTGTGTTCCCAGGCTCTCACTGTAATGTATCAGTCCTATGTGGTAGTTTTAAATCAGTCAGAGACTTCAGGGACAATACAAAACAAGGTGAGAATGTCCTCCAGTATGGCACTTATTATTTATTGTTTGCCTTTTTAAAGTTTTTCTTAATTGTTTTATCTGTTTATTTTTTTCTGCAGGTTTATGTGAATGAAAAGCGTGTCTATCCTTCCTATAGCAACAATGTAATGCTCATTACTAGTACAGATATGGTAGTAACAATGGAGATACCAGACATCAAGACAAAAGTGCTCTACAGAGGTTTATCATTCAGTATTGAGCTGCCTCATTCCCTCTTCGGTGGGAACACTGAAGGCCTGTGTGGTAGGTAGACCCTATTCAAGTATATATCAAGCCACCCTACTGCTTATGAAGAATACTTGTCAGAAATGCATTATAGTATAAAATGTTGAATTAATTAATATATATATTGTGTAGACAAGATATATCATTATATATATATATATATATATATATATATATATATATATATATATATATATATATATATATATATATATATATATATATATATATATATATATATATATATATACATGATTAATGATATATTGTCTGTACTTAACTGAGGAAACATTGTGTGGCTCAAAGGAGACGTCCTAATTGACAATAATCTAGACTCTCCAGGCTTTAGCCTGGAAGAATAAGTGAAAACATTGTCTGAACCCACGTGACAAGAGATTCAGAGAAGCAGAACACGTGTTTCTTGTAGTTCAAACAGTTAGCAACCTCACTCAATGTACATCCTGCCAAAGTACAATCTGCCAATTAGCCCTGATAATATTTAATGTTAATATACCACAGTAATGCATGTGTCCATGAGTAGCACAGTGGAGCGTCATATAAACAGTCAAACATGTATAAATAAAAATAAATCTATACAAACTGTCAAGAACAATGTTAGAACTGCAAACTAATTATACTGTCTATGTATTAAGTTGTTTAGCGCTGGAGCAAAGGGGCAGTACTCTCATAAGACTCTTGTCCACATTTCCCCCTGTAAACAACATAACATAATTAAATTTTAAATTAAATTTAAAAAAAAAATCACATTATTAATATACAATACATTTCTAAAAAACACTCGCACTGTTCTTGCTCCTTCAGGGACCTGTGACAACTCTCAGTCCAATGATTGTCGTTCTCCCAATGGCCAAGTGGAAAGCTGCTCCACCTCCGCAGGCCACTGGCAGATCCCAGGTAAACCATGTAAACCATCACCTACTACAACATCTCCACCTCTGACCAGCTCAGGAGTGACATATTCAACAACGCAGCCTATGTGTAAACCAGTCATCTGTGATCTTCTAACCAGCAGGTAAAATAATAATAAGTATTGTATTAAAAACACAGTAGGGAAATTGACTTTACATTAAAGGAAACTACTACTACTTAAAGGAAAATTTATCAATTGTCTAATCTAGACCCTAAAGGCCTGTTCACATCCGGACAAATTTTGCACGCGATATTTGCCAACGTTTAACGGCTTGTGACAAAACAACGCTAAAAACGCCACTTTTAAAAATGCCTCGGGTTTGTTTCTTTGGTTTGGCGTGCATCAAAAACTATGAGAAAACAATGAGATTAGCGCTTTTGCTCAAGTGTCTGGAGCTTCTGAAGTTACAGTAAAACACAACTTGGGGGCGCTCAAACACAAAACGGTCTTGCCGAGCACACATAGGTAACGGCGAAGAAGATATACGCCAAGTAGCGTCTACACTGCCGGGAAGAAATAAGACGAAGAAGATGCAAGGCAATGTGAATGTAGAGCTGCTGGTCTCGTTGGTGTCGAAACACAAAGAACTTATTGACAAATGCGACATCGATTACGAAAATTACTTGCTCTCTTCTTCTGAGTGAAAAGCAAGTGTCAGAAGCGTAAAGTTGCGCATCACCACCTTGTGTACCGGGGTATTTCTGTTTTACATTAAGCGCCATCTAATGTCAGGGAATGAATTTCCATGTTCACTCGGCTCATCGTCAGCGAAAATCGCTGGCGAATAACGCGCGCCGATATTAGTCCCGGTGTGTACGGGCCTTAATACTTCTAGAGATGCAAAATTAGGCCACCTTAGAACCAAAAGTTAGAAAACAAAAACAATCTCCAAAGAGCATATCTATCCCATATCATTAAACAGAAACAGTTAATGTGAACAATAATTCTTTCTCATATTCCACTTTATGCTACTACATTTATACACATTTCTTTTGATTCTGCCCTTTTCTAATGTGTCTTGCGTCTCTACTAGTGTATTTGAGCCATGTCACAAAATCATACTCCCAAAACCATTCGTCACGTCATGTGTCTCAGACATTTGCAATGGCTACAATGAGACCTGCTCCAGCCTGGAGGCCTATGCCAGCGAGTGCTCCCAAGCTGGAGTCTGTATTGACTGGAGAAACCAAACCAATGGCCTTTGTGGTAGGCTATAGTAAGACAATAATTGCATAACTAAAACTTTGGGATTTTTTTTGGTAATTAAATTAAATCTTCATCTTACAGAGCACAAGTGTCCAGCCAACAAAGTGTACAAGGCTTGTGATTCTGAAGTTGAGAAGACATGCAATGACAGGTACTATACTCATTACACGTTCTTATCACACACATGTTCTTATGTCAACTCTGGAGGAAAGCTCAAAATTGGTTAAAAAGCAGAACACATGTGACACATAAATACAGCCACTTGAAACCTGCACCATCTCATGTTTTGCTTCTTTATATCTGCACTGGGTCAAGTCCTTCCTATTTGCACCATTGTCTTCGCCCTAACCTTGTGAGATCCAAATGAGATCTGGACACGTCCCTCAATAAGCTTCCGTCTCCGCCAGATATTTCTGATTTATTTATTTATATAGAAGTAAATATAAGGCTAGTATTACCAAAACTGACACCAATACTTTATTTTTCTTTTGTTTTCTTTGGGGTGTGCTGCTATTTTTAATTACAATTTATTTATTTAAACTTTATTTAACCAGAAAGTTGACAGACAAAGTTACCCTGAGCAGAGTGAGATATGCATGTGATACGCTAGTATTGATCTGATATTGACACTAACTTTGGCACCGTTACTACCTATACTTTTATTTATAATTTTTATATCAGAGAATGTGCACAATAATTATTTAAATGCGCGTGGCAAAGAACAAACAAGATGCTGTTAACTTGGGCTTTGACTAAGATCAGCTGTTGTACCCACCAGCACTGTGCCTTGCATTGCTAAACCACCATCACTCACTGCGCCTGCGCCGCCGCAAAATACAGCACCATATCTCAAGATGGAGGGGTTTGAACTGAAACGTACTCTGATTGGAATGCTCTTTCTCTTTGTGGTGGGGGTGGAAGCAAAAGGTCATTCCTTTGAGGACCGAAACATCCAAATTCTGGCCAGAGAGGCCAGATGTTTTGAGAGAGGCACAAAATGTATTCTTATTACAAGAAAAGTTTTTCAACAAAGGCAACTGGAAGTAGGTTGAAAAGCTTTTCTTCAATATGTCCTGAACAACTGAGAAACTCAACCGACATTCTCATAACAGAATTTTGCTGATCCCACTAAAGCACTTAAGCATTGAAAAAATGTGTACCGTTGTTAGTTAGGAGTTCTTTGGGTAATCCCAAGTGACAGAAAAGTGGGTCCATAAAAGTTGTCCTTCCAACAGTGCTACTGCCTCACCTGTTTTGTAAGAACATAAAGTCCACTAGAGGAACGTACTACATTCCATGCAGATCTCGATGGCAAAATACTTATATTACATTTATGGCAATTGACCAAGCGGCAACACACAACCTTGACTGCCAGTCTGATGAGGTAGGATAGTTCCTTCAAACTATAGAAGAATAACTTTTTTGTTTTAGATGATTTTGGTCCATTAGCCTATATTGGATTGTGAGAGTGTAGACAGATAGGAAACAGGCGAGAGAAGAATGACACTGAGTTTATGACACAAGCTGGACTCAAACCCAGGTTGCTCGAGAATGGGGTATGTGCTCTACCAGGTGAGCCACCAAGTCGCCTAATGCCTGTGCTCAGTCTTATATTGACCCTTCTCTGGTCAGTCTCTTGTATATAAGCTCCTTCACCCTACACAGCTGATATTCCACCATAAAACTTCATACTTACATGATCATTTTCAGCTCTCTCCTCTTCACCACTATGTCACTCATTCATCCACCAACTCAATGACAAAATTTTACATCCTATTGTCTGTCACAACCCAGAAATCACATTTAAGTCACAGTTACAGAGCAAGATTATTTTAGCCAAGATATACTTAACACCTTACCATAATGTAGTTTCTGAGGTTGGGCTGATATGATTTTTTTAGCTGATACTGATATCTGATATTTAAATGGCTGTTGAGGCCAATAGCCAATATTGGCGATGTCAGTATTTAAACTCTTGATAGCCATTGAATAAAAATAGAATATATTGCCCAGCAGTTTCTTTGGTAAACTCTTTGACTTTCTTTTAATGAATTTCTTCCACTGTAACATACACCACTGTGGTATCATCAGCCTCTAAATTAACTTATGTCTTACTGCAGATACAACAAGAAGTACAAGGCAAATGATACATTATCCACCAACCAGGGCCAGGAGGGATGCTTCTGTTCAAGCGGCACCACATTGTTTAACACAGTCTATGACATGTGTGTTAGCTCCTGTGGTAAGACTTTTAAAAAACTGCAATCATTTTTAAATATCTTTTAAAGGTTTCGATTTTAGTGTGTTGTGTGTTCCATTTCCAGATGTGTGTGTTGGGCCTGATGGAAAGCCACGTGAAGTGAGTATTCATTTGTGCCTCAGTGACTTGAATAAATGATTTAAGGAGGATACTATTAAAAGCATACCCCTAGATAGAGCAACACTGAGCAGCAAGTGGTCATTTAAGATCAATACACTGCAGAAAAGCTACCCACTCTGTTTCCCGCAGCACTCTACATCTAAGGCTCTAATCTAATACATCTAAGCTGAACTACAATTTCCAACCCCGGACCTTCAACTGGAATAGTAAACATAGGCAAAGTCTGTATGTTTTTGAGCTGTTCCTTTCCCTTCTTGCAGCCTGGTGACACATGGATCAGTGGCTGCAGCATGTGTGTTTGTGACAAGGACTCCATGAGCATCCATTGTGAGTCCATTCAGTGCCCAGCAAACATCACAGTATACTGCACTGAGCCTGGACAACAGGTGGTCAACAAGACGGAGAACTGCTGCAGTCAACAGGCCTGTGGTCAGTACTGGGACTTAGGTGTTGCTTTGGTTATGTCTCTCAAGTTTAAATAAATAGTCCACTAAAAATAATAAGGTAAAACCTTATATTCTGCTACTTAAAATGTGCATTAATTAGCAGTTATTATGCCACAGACTTTTACTCAGTGCTTGTGAATGGAAAGTTTTCTTATTCTTTATTGCACACATAACTTACTTATACCTGCCGTATAATGGAATAAATACACCTATACAGACTTCTTTGTATTTACAAGCATCTTATGTTTGGAAGTAGCTGGCTTATAAACATTCCAGTTTACCAAATAAATATTAAAATTGCACTTCTAACCAACACAAATCCGTCAATGCAGTGCTTAGTTGGGACATAAAATACATTTCTAATGTGTTGTGCAGCTGTAGTGTGTGTCATAAATGAATATTGAATAATATTTATTTCTGTGTTCCTTCTCTTTCCAACAGAGTGCAACTCAAGTCTTTGCCCCAAACCCAGCAGCTGTGTACTGGGCTGGACTCTCAACATTACCAATGGCATCTGCTGCCAGGAGTACAAGTGCGGTATGTTCTACAGTCAGTTTAGAACTAGAAATTACCAATTTAAATATTCAAGTAAATTGATGCTATTTTATTGATCCCTTGTATTTTTAGTTCCTAAAGACATATGTGTCTACGACATGACTGAATACAAGGTAAGCTCACACCTTGCCAAAAAAAAAAGTGTGACCCACACTAAAAAGGATGAATTTAATCTATTTACTTCTTTGAAAGACTATTCTTTTTTTTGTATACAAGAGGTAAATCTGGACATGCAACTGGCTTCATAGTACAGGGTGCTGCACCATATGAAAATAACAGAACTACTCAAAAAATAAAAAATATATTTTTTTTAACAATTGCAAGTAAATTTGTAATTGTATTTGTATTTGCACTATAGCTCGGTGCCAAGATCCCAACAACTCAGAGATTATCAGAAGCTCCATTAATAGCGCCACCTACAACAACACTCGCCCCATCAGGGACAGAGGCATCAGAGCTTGATCCATGCCAAGAGTGTTACTGTGGCCCTGAAATAAACCCCAACACATTGCTACATATCATTGTCTGCACACCGATTGTGTGCAACGCCACCTGCTCTGAGGTAATTATGTCCACACAGCATTATTTTATACAAGTAATTTCTGCTTTTAGTTTTCAAGAAGAACATATTTAATACAGGATAGGATCTAAAATTGTAATCTTATTATTTTTGGACCAGTTTTAATTTTAATATTTAATATGTTTTTTGTGGTCTTTTATCTTAGGGTTATGAATATCAGCTTTTACCTGGACAGTGCTGTGGCCAGTGTGTTCAGAAGAGCTGTATAGCGACCATCAATAACACAACAGTAACCATTGAGGTAGGACTTATATTTTGAAACTAAATGTGAGGTTGTCCATTAAAAACACTTGTGTGTACAGAACTCTAGGTTTATATTAATGAGCTTGTGTTTTTCTTTTTCAGGTCAATAAGACTGTTGTTTTTCCAGACAACAAGTGTGTTGAATATTCTTGTGAGAACATTAATGGTCAGTTGGTTATGAAGGGCACAAAGACGACATGTCCAGCCTTCAACCCCTTGGACTGTGAACCTGTGAGTAGTTTCTTTTTACAGCCTCCTTTACTAAACAGTAAGCTTCAAGTCGGTTCATCTCAGGTGGGATCAGCTTGTGTTTTCACTGTAAGGGCAGTGTTTACTACATTTTAAGACAGACAAGGGGGTTATTCCATAAAGTCATGATTTATTTTCTGTACACGTCTCAATTTTTGTTGTGGTTTCTGTTTCATGAAGCAACTTAAAACCTATGAAGAAAGTTTAGTCTGGTCCAGAGAAAATTTAAGGCCAAGCTTAGCCCAAATGTTTAATGAATCAGAATTTTTATCACAGATTAAATGGAAAAGCACGTATTACCTCTAAGGCTTTATCATATAAGGAAGTTCACTAACCTAATCAAAATAAATTATTTGGCCAACAGGAAAAATACGTAGGCTCACCTTAGTTTGTTAAAAAGAAATGTTTGCTTTATCATTTTTCAGACTGTTACTGTTTCTGGAGAATTGTTTTGATTGGCGACAAAATGAGATTCAGTTGAGCGAATTTAAACACATTTAAATTGGTCTTGATGCAGCTCTTTGCTCTTTGGGATGATAAAACTTTAAACCATGAGCAGTAATGGTCTCACAGCTCATTCACTCCTTTAATTATTATCACTCCTGCTCTGTCAAACAGAGGCAAAATATAGTGTATTCCTATTGTGTCTCCCCCTCTTGTGTGACTTCCTTCATTTGAGTTGATGATGTTTTAGGTGACCTTTGTGGAATACCCCTGAGTTCCCCTTGTGTTCACAAGCGGTTTTAATTATTAATTTACTCTTTTATTTATTTATTTTTAGAACTACTTTTTATTGTTTTACAGTTTTACAGTTGTAAGTACCTCTTACACTTTATTTAAAATGTAAGATGTAAGATCTTGTAAGTTCTTGTGTTTTGCCTGGTGGGAACAGGGCTTATCATTTACACTATCCTTCGTAACACACTCCACAGGGCACTGAGATAACGGACGCAAACGGATGCTGCAAATCTTGTAAGTTCTTGAATCATTTTTAATTAAGTAGTGCTCACTAGAGTCAGTGAGACATTTACATGTATTGTGTGTTCACAATGTGTATCAGGCAAACTGCGAAGCATCTGCGAGGTCTGGTCGAACCAGACCGTTATTGAGGTCAATGGCTGCAAAAGCAAAGAGCCCATCAACCTGTCATTCTGCTTCGGCCACTGTGGAAGTTCTTCTGTGTGAGTATTTGACAGACACATGCACGGCCATTATTGTCATAAATTTTTGTCATTTCTGCCTGGATACTATAAAACAGCTTTTTGGATTGTTAAATTACTTTAATTTGTCATTTCCTTCAGAAACAGGAAATCTACAATTTTTTAAACACTCACTGTCACTACTATCTAACATTTAGTTACAATACTGTTTTTAAGTCATTACTGAGGTAACTGTCAACTTTAACCCTCCCCTCGGCTAAAACAATGGTGAAGCTTATTGTCAATAATACTCAGCAATGTAAAGACACAATAAAGGGATATTTTCTAATCTCTGTGCTTCCCAGGTTTAAGTTGAACTCACAATTAAATTACCCTTTTTGTGCTCACACAGGTATTCTGCAGCAACTAATTCCATGTTACGAGAGTGTGAGTGTTGTCAGGAGACCAGCACCACTCAGAGACAGGTGGAGTTAACCTGCAGCGATGGCTCCAGGCTCCAACACAACTACACCACAACAGAGACCTGTGCCTGCACCAAGTCTGACTGCCAGCGTCGCAGAAGGCGCTAGTGGCAAAGAATTTTGATAACTGATGTTAAGTCAAATTGCTGTGATATTATTAAAGTCATACATATGCATTAAAATATATCTGTGTTATGTTTTACCAATTTATGGGTTATTAGAGAGGAATGAGTCCATCAGAGGGACAACTCATGTTTGAGACAAAGATGTTGAGGCCGGGTTGAGATGGTTTGGACATGTTCCTTTTAATCAAATATATCGGTCGAATGGAGGCCAAGGCAGATGGCCAAGAGCCATCAAATACACTCACCTAAAGGATTATTAGGAACACCATACTAATACTGTGTTTGACCCCTTTGCCTTCAAAACTGCCTTAATTCTATGTGGCATTGATTCAACAAGGTGTGTTGTGTCCAGTACTGACCGCTCAGCCTTTGGCACAATTGTATGGAATAAGTCATGAACGCACAGCCATTTCAATGCCATAGAGCAGGGGTTCTCAACCTTTTGCAAGCTGGGCCCCCCCAAAGCTGGTTCATTGCAGTTGGGGCCCCAGTGCCCCGCCGCCATCCCCCCACCATGCATAGATAGATAGATAGATAGATAGATAGATAGATAGATAGATAGATAGATAGCCCTAGGCTATTATTTTTATTATTATTATTATTATTATTATTATTATTATTATTATTATTATTATTATTATCATCAGTAGCGGTAGGTAGGCCTATTATCAATACTAGGCTATTGTTATAATTGGCAGTAGCACCAGACTTCTAATGTGAGCTTGCAGGCATTATTATTATTATTATTATTATTATTATCATCATCAGTAGCGGTAGGTAGGCCTATTATCATTACTAGGCTATTGTTATAATTGGCAGTAGCACCAGACTTCTAATGTGAGCTTGCAGGCATTATTATTATTATTATTATTATTATTATTATTATTATTATTATTATTATTATTATTATTATTATTATGAGTAGTAGAAGGCCTATCATCATTAGTAGGCTATTGTTTTATAATTATATGAGCTTACATGCTTTATTGTTGTTGTTATTATTATTATCATCAGTAGGCCTATCATCATTACTAGGCTATTGCTATATAATTATATGTGCTTACATGCTATCATTGTTATTATTATTATTATTATAATCAGTAGGCCTATTATCATTTTTTATTAGCTTTATTATTGATATTATTACTAGGCATAATAGTAGCCATCATCTGCATTTTTTACAGAAGCTTGCAGGTCGGTGATGTTAATGTGAGACATGAGCCTGCTTTGCCTTGCAAAGATCCTCAATTCTTGGCTCAATGTTTGATAAACATAGCCTCAAATCATCCTCTATTTGTGCACGATTGCGGTATTTTGTTCAGTGCAGTCATTTTTGAGAATCCTGTCTCACACAAATATGTTGACGCGAAAGGAAGGAGAATCTTCAAGGCGACGTCACAGAGTTCAGGATATTCCTGCATCAATGCTGCCCAGAATGACGAAGAGGGCAGGAGCTAAAGAGTTCCTTCAGTCTACGGTCACTCTTCAGCTCAATAAGCTGTTCCTGCATATCAATTGATAGCTCGTTTGCTGTGCACACAAACGGATCTCGAACCCACGCAAAAGAGCGATAATCCTCTTTAAAGTACGTCACAAATTGTTTTTTCATTGCTGACAGGTGCTCAGAAGATGATTGAAATAGGGAGGAGAAATCATGTGACGTGCCTGCATCCGCGATAAAGTCCAAGGCTGGGGAACATGTCACAGTTCCTCGACTGATGCGGCCATGCCAGAGGTCTAATTTTTGTGTGAAGGCGTGCACTTTGTCTGCAAGGAGCAAAATATGAGTTTCGCGGCCTTGCAAAGACAGGTTGAGGCCTTTCAAGTGGTCAAATATATCTACCAAATAAGACAGAGATGCAAGCCACATAGTGTCATCCAGATGCTTCGCCAGATCTGATTTGATTTCTGTCAAAAACCACTTCACCTCTTCTCGCAGCTCATACAACCGCTGTAACACGCACCCCCTGGAGAGCCAGCGAACTTCAGTGTGCAGAAGCAGCTGTTCGTGCCCTGACCCCATTTCCTGGCAGAGCACCCCAAACAAGCGAGAGTTTAGCGGCCGTGATTTGATGAGATTTACTTGCTGAACGCGCGCAGCTAGGCCACGCTCACGCCCCGTCATTGCCTGCGCACCATCCGTGCATAGGCCAACGCATCGGTCCCAAGCCAAACCATTTTCACGGATAAAAATATCAAGGACATTGAAAATGGCTTCTCCTGTAGTGTGCGACTGAAGAGGCCGGCAAAATAGGACATCCTCCTCAATTGCCTTGTCCCGCAGATACCTGACATAGGTGAGGAGCTGTGCCTGCCCAGCAATATCAGTGGATTCGTCCAGCTGCAGCGCATAGTAAGGACTCTTTTTTACGAACTCTATCAGTTGCTCTCTGATATCATTGGACATGTCTACAATTCTCCTAGCGACTGTGTCATTGGACAGTGGTACTGCACCGAGTTTGGCTGCTGCACTATCGCCTATCATTATTCTGCACATGTCTTGCGCTGCCGGCAAAATGAGAGTCTCGGCGATTGTATGCGGTTTACCCAGTTTACCAATTCTTTTGGCTACTACATACGATGCCTCCAAACACTGTTTAGACACAGTGCTGTGCACTGAAATGGTTGCCTGTTGCTGATGGAGGCCATCAAGCTTTCTTTTAAAATATTCAGCCGGTTTATTTTTAATGCTAGCATGCTTTGTTTCGAGGTGCCTTTTTAATTTGCAGGGCTTCATACTGTCGTTTGCCAGCACCTCGGCACACACGACACACTGAGGTCTCAGATCAGCCGTGACTGTAAACCCAAACTGCAGGTATGCTTCATCGTACCTTCGAAGTTTTTTTGCAGCTGGTGGTGCGTCGGCTGGCTTGTTGGTCCTCACAAGAAATTTCTCCATTTTTGTTGTGTTTTCAAAAAAGTTTAGGCAATATGTAACTGTGTGTGTGGCTATGTTGAGAGACGTATCAGCGGCTAATCAGTCGGGACTTAGGCACAATCTTTAATTAAACGAACAAAATAATTATTTTGCAGACAATTCAGATTTTATTTAAATACTTAACAATTGCAGTCCTCATCTGTGTGTGTGTGTGTCTTAGTCGCGTGGGTAGTTTTAGCTAAGTGTAGCTAATGCCTAGCAGTTAAAAAAAATACTAGCTAGGGCTGAGATTTGATCTAATCTGGGACTGGGACTGGGAATCTGGGCTGGGACTGCTACGCGAGGCTACTGATTTTTATTTTTCATTTTTCATTTTTTCCCCTTCAATCTGTACCATACTCACATATTTTTATTCATTGTTAGACGTCTTCATTGTTTTTGTGATAAGAAAAAAATTAAAGAAAAAAAAAAAAATATATAAAAAAAAAAAAAAAAAAAAATTAAAAAATCTGTAGCCTACTTGCGCCCCCCCCGGGAGAGTGTCCGCACCCCCCCTGGTTGAGAACCTCTGCCATAGAGTCTTTATTGTTTCACAACCAACACAATATTGACCCGAGTAGGCCATCCCCCAGCTCTACTAATGATGTACAGTAAACGTAATCCTTTTATACAGTTTTGATATGACAGTTTAGTAATAATTTATTCTGTAAGGCTTTGAAGAGTCTTTCAAGATCTCATTAACTCTCTGATGTAACTCTGTAAGGCCTTGAGCACCCCTCCTCCTCAGGCCTCTCCTTTCTCTGGCCTTGAGTAACAGGCACCCATGTCTCTATCTTGGTCTTCAATGTGTGTGTGTGTGTACTTTAAACTTATGTTTCTTCTGACATTATGTTTTTCTCTTTTACTTTAATATGTTTCTAGATGTATTAATATAACATCCTTTACTTGATTGCAAACCATGCATAATTATAAACCATAAACACATAACATGAACTCATCATGAATAATTGAATGACTAAATAAGTACACAGAAATAAACACATAACATGAATTTTTGTTTGTTTGTTTTTGCCCACAGGACTCCAGCACACTGGATGTTTTTCCCTTTTCACACCATTCTTTGTAAACCCTAGAAATGGTTGTGCATAAAAATCCCAGTAACTGAGCAGATTGTGAAATACTCAGACCGGCCCGTCTGGCACCAACAACCATGTCACGGTCAAAATTGCTTAAATCATCTTTCTTTCCCATTCTGACATTAAGTTTGGAGTTCGGGGGATTGTCTTGACCAGGACCACACCCCTAAATGCACTGAAGCAACTGCCATGTGATTGGTTGATTAAATTCTTGCAATAATGAGAAATTGAACAGGTGTTCCTAATAAACCTTTAGGTGAGTGTATGTAGACAAATAAAAGTACAATCAAAATTTTAAATATAATTGTAATCTTCATTAGACAGGCATTTTTTGGTATATCATTTATATATAACTCTGAATATCACATGTAGTCTTACATGTAAAGGTTTGTGGACTTTTACAGGGGGCGAAATTGCTCAGTGGTAGAGCGGTTGTCCTTCAACAGGAAGGTATGCGGTTTGATTCTTAAAAATAAATTAGCTTCACACAGGCGTCTTCTAACTGTCACAGTACTTACAGGTAACCTCACTGTCTTTGATCATCCTGGAGCTGATCATTGGCTGAGCCTTTGCCTTTCTGGTTATTCTTTGATACATTTTAATGGTTGTCTTCCGTTTTTTGATCCACAGCCAGCAGCCCATGGCTGGTCAGCTAGATCTCCTCCAATACTGGATATCTTGCCCTTGCGGCTATCGCACTTCTGGTTAGACCTAAACTGCATTTTGTTGCATTGTACTTGTACATGTGTAATGACAATAAAATTGAATCTAATCTAATCTAATCTCTTGACACTCACAGCACAGGGCATGTAGCTGGTGCCTTCTTTCTCTTTGATGTGATACAGTCGGCACCTCCACTCTCACACCTTGCCTTCTATTAGGAAACGCAATGTTTGGTGCTCTAGTGTCATTTCCTCCTTAATTGTCCTCCATGCTGGAGCTATCGAATCCTTGACCGAATTGAACAAGGATTGGCTGTATATCGGAAGCAGAAGCTTGGACACATCATTTGTCGGCACGGTGCTGCCGCCTTTTCCATGGCGTCCTCATCCGAGATCTTGTCAGCCTCTGGTGATCCTGATTCCAGTCACCCCTGAAAACTCGCCTTCTCCTCGACATCGTCCTGCCGTCTCAATACAAAATTATTTCAACGAATTGCTTCCCTCACAATAGCACTCAATGGGTCACTCCTCAGTCTCCTAGTCACTTCGCCAGATCCCCTTTTGATCTGTGCCTATGTAGGGTTTATCTTAACTCCAAGAAATGTCTTTCAAGAGCATTCGCATTTAGCCAGCTGCTAATTGGCACATGCATTTCACCGTTATGCAAGGTTAGCACATCCCATAGACTGCTTCTATTGTAGCTTTGCCTTCTATTGTAGCTTAGCCTTCTGGACACTACTCTTGGGGAGACCCCTGCAAATAAAAACTAAACAAGCATGTGTCTTCAGGCACCGCATAAAGCCCTTTCGGCCTCTGGAATCCGTAAACGGAATGGCCCCAGCCACTTTTACAAGGGGAGTATCCCACATCAGACCTAGTCTGGGCATAACAACTGGTTAGAGAGCTGAGCTTATATCTCTAGAGGGATCCCTCTAGAGATATAAGCTCAGCTCTCTTTCCAGTTGATCTCAGAAATGATAAAGTCTCTTGGAATTAGAGACAAAACATCTTCACATTGAAAACTGAGTTCAGAGGCTTTTACTTCAACTTTTTTTTCAAGATGCCCTGGATGACTGAGAACCTTCACAGATATGTTGCTACTAACTTTGGGAATGACCCTTCAACTGCTACAAGAGCAGGAGAAAACTGCCAGAAAACTGGCAGACTATAGAAATCATAGCATCATCATAATTCAGCATCATCAGACAAAGTAAGCTGATTCTTACAAGCCTACGACTGGGTTCTGTGGTGAAGGGACACAGGACTGAAAAAATCCTACGCCTGGCCCAGACCCACTTTTTGTGTGAAAGGCTCAGACAGACTCACTTCACAATACTTAACCTCCAGACCAAGTCAGATTTTCTACAGAAACAACTTGCAACATGAGTTCCAGGGGAAGTCCTATAGGAGATTCATACAGAAGGTACAACTCACACAGCACAGATTTTAGTTAATGAACAACACCAGCACAATCCGGACGATCCTAGGTATAACAAGGATATTACACCAGTCACTCGAGACAGATGGGTAAAGAACCTCTCAGACAGAGCTCTCACCCAAACTGAAAATGAGGTTCTTAAAAAAGGGCTTCATTTCGGTTGCTTTTGATACACATCCCTACAGTAGACCTCATTACAGCAACAGAATCAGCCATAAGGAACAACAAATTGTCTGGAAATGAAGCTGAAGAACTGAGACTCAAGGTTAGTGCCAAACCACCCTCCAATATACCCTCAGAGCAAGGAGGGCTTTGTTAGCCCTGGAGAAGGATTACAGCATCACCATTCTGCCAGCAGACAAAGGAGGATGCACTGTGATCCTGAACACAGATAACTACAAGTCCAGTATTAAATGCTTACACAGTGACACCACCACTTATGAGACACTGAGAAGAGATCTAACAAGTGGGTACAAGAAGAAGGTCATAGGCTGTCTGCAGAGACTGGAGAAGGACCAAGTCATTGATCGACCTCTGTACTACAGGCTGTATTCTGGGAACACCACTCCATGTATACAGTGGGGATCGAAAGTTAAATTATTAAAAAAAAATTGTATTAATGTGCATAAAGATGCCAAGAAAAGATGGAAAAATCTCCAAAAGGTATCAAATGACAGATTAGACATCCTAAAAAATAAGTTAAAAAAGTTAGATTTTAATTCCATCATTTACACTTTCAAATTAACAGAAAACAAAAAAAAATGGTTTCTGAAAAAGTTTGGGCACCCTGCAGAGTTAATACCTTGTACTGCCCCCTTTGGCAAGCTAAGACCTGACAGTGTCATGGATTGTTCTCAATCATCGTCTGGATAGACCAGGTGATGTCAATCTCAAAGATTTTAAATGCCCAGACTCATCTGACCTTGCCCCAACAATCAGCACCATGGGTTCTTCTAAGCAGTTGTCTAGAAAACTGAAACTGAAAATAGTTGACGCTCACAAAGCAGGAGAAGGCTATAAAAAGTTAGCAAAGCGTTTTCAGATGCCAATATCCTCTGTTCGGAATGTAATTAAGAAATGGCAGTCATCAGGAACAGTGGAAGTTAAAGCGAGATCTGAAAGACCAAGAAATATATCAGACAGAGTGGCTCGCAGGATTGTGAGAAAAGTAAATCAAAACCCACGTTTGACTGTACGATCCCTCTGTAAAGATCTGGCAGACACTGGGGTTGTGTTACACTATTCCACTATAAAGAGATACTTGTACAAATATGGACTTCATGGAAGGCTTATCAGAAGAAAACCTCTTCTATGTCCTCAACACAAAAATCAGCGTTTGAAGTTTGCAAATGATAGATATAGACAAGCATGATGCATTTTGGAAACAAGTTCTGTAAACCAATGAGGTTAAAATGGAACTTTTTGGCCGGAATGAGCAAAGGTATGTTTGGAGAAGAAAGGGCACAGAATTTAATGAAAAGAACCTCTGTCCAACTGTTAATCATGGGGGTGGATCGATCATGTTTTGGGGTTGTATTGCAGCCAGTGGCACAAGGAACATTTCACGAGTAGAAGGAAAAATGGATTCAAAAAAATTTCAGAAAAATTGAAAGACTCTTGGCTAGCTACAAAAAGCGTTTACAAGCTGTGATACTTGCCAAAGGGGGCAGTACAAGGTATTAACTCTGCAGGGTGCCCAAACTTTTGCAGACACCATTTTTTTGTTTTCTGTTATTTTTAAAGTTTAAATGATGGAAATAAAATCTAACTTTTTTTGACTTATAAGGATGTCTAATCTGTCATTTAATGCCTTTAAGAGATTTTTCCATCTTTCCTTGGCTTCTTATACACATTAATACATTTTTTTTTACTTGGGGTTCCCATACTTTCGATCCCCACTGTATATGGCTTACGCAAAATACACAAAGAAGAAATTCCACTACAGCGCATATTAAGCAGAACAGATTCAGCCACCTACAAAATAGCCAAACACCTGGCCACCATTTTGGCTCCATTGGTAGGCCACTCCCAACACCATATCAACTCACAGGACTTTACCCATCTACCAAATGGGAGGCCTTGCTTTCTGGGGGGACACATACCATGACCCCATTATACTCATCAAAAAAGCATACATTTACTAATGACATAAAATTACATGATATAAATCACCCCATCTCTAAGGGAGCACCCCAGCCACCCTGGGGAAAGCTGATTTTGGCTGCCTGTATCCGGGATCTTTAGTGATGACCCACAGCTCATGGCCAAAGGTGTGAGTAGGAATGTAGATTGACCGGTAAATTGAAAGCCACGCCTTGCAGCTCAGCTCCTTGTTTTCTACAACAGTAACCAATACCCCAAGATACTTGAACTACTCCACTTGATGCAGGAGCTTTCCACCAAGCTTTACTTATTAAGCTATTTTTAATAAAACATAACACACAAATATTGTTTATAAATAAAATATTATATATATTTTATACAAGACTATATTTTGCATTTTTCAAAACTATTGTTTGATCATTTTGGCACAAATCTAATTCAATACTGATCTTAGCTGAGATGATTTAAAGGAGAATTCATACCAAGAGCTCTTAAGTGTGTCACATGGCCTGTTTTAAACATGCATCCAGAAAACAAAGTAACACTCTTACTAAAACACAGGGATATTACCTCAAATGATGAGTCAACTCATTTATTTTTTTAATGCTTCAAATCATTTCTGCAGACATGTTTTTTTTTCACAAGCAAACACAGAACTGGTAAGATATACACATTGCTGTAGTCACTGCTGCTACATTAAAAACACAAGACTTAAGTGCTCAGATCAGTATCATAAATATTTTGTACTCAATTGTCAAACTATGAAAACAAACCATGTGAAAAGTGAATTAAAAATAGCAAAGATTTCTGTGGAACTTCACCAATATCTATCTCATAAACCAAAATGTACAACAGAACTAGATTTCTATCAGATTCTGTAATGATAATGTTGAACTTGCATCAAGCTCCTCTGAAATACCCTCTGTGCACACTGTAGAGACACTCCCAGAAGCAGGGTGGAAGTACAGGAATTCTGTATAACATGGTTATGTACCAAGTGCAAGGAGACTAATGTGTCCATGTAAAAAAAAAAAGTGCAAATTAATTAAAATTGGGTAGAGAGAGGCTGATATTTAACAATTTACACTGATAAATTCCTTTGAACATATATTTCTGTGCATTATAATACATACATATTGGAGTTTGGCTTATAGGTACAAAATATTTGAACAGTGCCTCCTTCTCTTGTTGCCAGGGTGCACTTAAAGCTCCTCTGCCATTTGCAGCAGTGAATTTATGGCAGCGTCCTTGTTGCCCTGCTGTGCCTCTAACACAGTGCGGACCACCTCTTTGTCTAGGTTGGGGAACATGTCTTGCAAAGCCTTCAGGTCCTCATCATTGCAGACTAAGCCTTGGCCCCCAGAGACCGGGTGTGGCCCTGAGAGTGACATTGGGACCATGCCCTGGTTGTAGACCGCTGGAACACCTGAGCAGAACATAGATATAGAAGCTGGATTAATAGAAAACACACAGAAAGACTCAGTAATTGATTGTATGACAAACCTGTGATAGGTACATAACCAACTCCTTGTTGATAAACTGATGGCATTAGGACTACAGGCTGAGGAATCATTCCTGCAGGTAATGACTGAAAAAATAAAATGCAGCACAGTTATGTAATGCCCATGTACTGCTGTCATATGGTTGTACCCTATCATAAAAACATTTTCAGCAATAAAATCAAAACAAAATCTTGTAGTATGTACAGTTATAATACCATGTTACATACCATGGCAGAAATTGTGATAACTCAAAACCCCTTTTCACTCAGTTAGTGGTAGGGTGAAGCCATTAATTGTAAATAAACATTCACTCTTTTTAAATTATAAAGACAACAGAAACCCTGATAAAAGTGTACATACCCTGGTAATTTTGGCCTTCTAACTGTTATAATAATTTTTCTATTTCCTATAGTTAATAGATACTGGTTGTTCATGTTAGTCCTGATCATGTCATGTCCTTGATGCTAATCCAAACATGAACATAGATATAACTAGACGAGACATAACTTGCCACGGACTGAATCCTTCACCTGGGAACTTGTCTTGGGGAGTGTGTAAAAGATACGCCTTTTACAGTCTTTACTGAATAATATAAAATCTTATGTATTGTTTACTTTTGCAAGCAAACTTCATCCTGTACCATTGTCTACATCAGGGGTCTTCAACTAAAAATCAGCCGAGGTCTGCTTTGTTAACCTTCCTCACCGTGAAGTGTCCGGAAAATTTAAATTAAAGTATATTTGTCTAAATATAATTCTTTAAAGTAAAGTGTAATTTATTACACACCTACAGCCTCTTAAACAATATGGAGATGAATGTAAGTAGACCAGTGTTTTCTGTATTTTTACCTTTATTTACATGAGGATGTTTGAGTGTTTAGCTGTCACCACAGCTCAGACAAAAGGAAAAAAAAACTACAAAATCAAAAGAGGGTAAGGCTCAAGACCTGGTTGTTTATTGACAACAGCCTGGAATCATATTATGTCTAATTACCGATTATAAAAAAGTGTTTAGGTTTCTATACATAGCTTGTCTAGGAAGTACAGGATTTACTCTGTGAAAATAACAAACCTCCTAATACGCCACATTTGACTGTTTGAGAAGGCTAGAAATGTTGGTTTAATGGTGTGTGATACACAAGAAAACCTTGAGTAGGGACCAAGCCTCTCTCATTGAACCTCTTAAACGTGCCGCCATACTGCAAAATCGGGGCAGGCTCCAAAAGTGGAAATATAAGGAGAAACCCAATGGCGACTTGAAGTGTAAAAATTATGTTTGCAGCCTGGTACAAAAGATGGCTTTGGTCTCTAGTTTACTATGTGACAACTCCGGGGGGGGCTTTCAAAACAACAATATTGGTAAATAGGGGAGCAATGGGGTATTATATCCATTTTATTTACAATCTATGGTAAAGACTAATCAAGAACTGTACTAACAACAAAAAGTGAGAGTAAAGGAGTCCGATGTTCCTGTCACTGTAGTGAAAAACGTAGGCCTACGTAGAATTTGTCACTGCATGAGACGGGGTGAAATGAGCAAAGTCCACAAAAACGAAGGGGCTAATAATGAGAATAATATAAGCTTAACCTAAAGAGTTAAAGACAAAAGGTATGTTGGTGAGAGTTTGTGTGTTGTAGATGGGCCATTGATGGATGAAGAATAAGTTTAATAATAGCAAACCAGAACAAGGGTTTAATGGTAAATTGCATGTAGAAAATTTTGTAGATTTAGTTGGAAAGCATTGACTTCCAACAAGAGAGGAAAAATAAATAGCTTATTGAAGCTATTTTTCCTGCAGCGGCAAAAGGAGAAGCCAGTTTGAGATAACAGAAGCACAGAAGAGATTTAAAGAAATATAAACATGTACTTCAAAATACTAATCATATGTATCTTTTATAAACGTTTTCTGGGAGCCTCTAGGTCTCAGCCTCGTTCCGGTGGAAACATGACCTTAGCAATTGATAATCTGTTTGAATGTTACGGTTGAGCTTAATATGAACAAAATCCTAAAGATATTTTTATATGTAGGGATTTTAAAAGTAAATAAAGCACAAACGTACAGAGAGCTTTTTTGATTTTATGTATAGTATTTCCTCTTAAACAACACTCAATGGTGGTGGTGTTTTGGGGGAAAGCAATGTGAACAAGCCTTCACATACAACGTGACAGAGAACACCGTGAGCAGAAACTCACACCTCAGGATAAAGAGAGCAGCTCCCTCAGGTTCATCGAGGACATGTGTGTCTCTCGATGTGTCCCTAATGAATATAAGGCTAGAGATCAATTAGCAGCGGGATTTTAATCCATTACCGTTTGAGTCAATTTATGCAAATGTGGATTATAGCAATGAGCATGCTATTAGCTGAAAGGGGTGGTGTCTACAAATGGAATTCATCCCAAGTAACAAGGGTCTAGATAACAGCATAACCCCGGGCCTTTAGGGAAGGACTTTACACTCTAGGAGATGAATTGGCAAAGTATTCTGGAATTGAGGAATCCTACTCATGAAATGTTCCTTGTGCCAACATGATCGATCCACCCCCATGCTTAACAGTTGGACAGGTTATTTTCATTAAATTCTGTGCCCTTTCTTCTCCAAACATACCTTTGCTCATTCCGGGCAAAAAGTACTATTTTAACCTCATCGGTCCACAGAACTTGTTGCCAAAATGCATCAGGCTTGTCTATATGTTAATTTGCAAACTTCAAATGCTGATTTTTGTGTTGAGGACGTAGAAGAGGTTGTCTTCTGATGAGTCTATCTCTATCTAAGTATCTCTTTATAGTGAAATAGTGTAACACAACCCCAGTGTCTGCCAGATCTTTCTGGAGGGATCGTGCAGTCAAACGTGGGTTTTGATTTACTTTTCTCACAATCCTGCAAGCCGTTCTGTCTGATATTTTTCTTGGTCTTTCAGATCTCGCTTTAACTTCCACTGTTCCTGATGCCATTTCTTAATTAACATTCCGAACAGAGGATATTGGCATCTGAAAATGTTTTGCGTCTTTTTATAGCCTTCTCCTGCTTTGTGAGCATCAACTATTTTCAGTTTCAGTTTTCCAGACAACTGCTTAGAAGAACCCATGGTGCTGATTATTGGGGCAAGGTCAGATGAGTCTGAGCATTTAAAACTTTTGAGATTGACATCAACTTGTCTATCCAGACGATGATTGAGAACAATCCATGACACTGTCAGGTCTTAGCTTGCCAAAAGGGGCAGTACAAGGTATTAACTCTGCAAGGTGCCCAAACTTTTGCAGACACCATTTTTTTGTTTTCTGTTATTTTGAAAGTGTGAATGATGGAAATAAAATCTAACTTTTTTTGACTTATTAAAAAGGATGTCTAATCTGTCATTTGATGCATTTTAGAGATTGTTCCATCTTTTCTTGGCGTCTTTATGCACATTAATTATTTTTTTTTTTTTATCTGGGGTGCCCAATTTTGTATTTCTTCACAATATGGGATGAGCCTATATTATATGTATTGATATTATAGAGCCGCTGCGCTAATTTTTCTTCCCTCTAAGCAGTTGCAGCTCAAATAACGTCAGTAAACTACTCAAGCTCTGAAATAGTTATTTCTGTTTATTTCACTTCCTGAGAAGAGGGCTTTACAAGTGCGCAGCTCTCTTTGAGTGATTGAAAAAGAAGCAACTGGATCTAGCATGGACAAAGTTGCCAACTGTCAACTTACAGTTTACAGAGACATGTCTGGGGCATTACACGCCGCACCGCACGCTCCACTCTCTCTCCCCGATGCCACAGCGGATGGCTCTGTTACTCACTGAATTGAAGACCGAACTGAGCTCAACGCAAACAGATCCAAGAATAAACTAACTCTACTCTGTACCAGCTAAAGTCATAGAGATGTGGACAGGAGGTGTTGTTGACTCAGAGCCTGGTGTCTGAGAGATCGGCTGATATTTAGAGCCATTAATTGTTATTAAACCATCGTCTGATGCTGGAAAAATATGATTTTACACACCTTTAATTGTTATAAACTGCAAACGCAAATTCTAAATTTGACTTAAATTTCAAGGAATTATTTAGTTCTAGAGGCCTAAACATATGTGAATTGGAAAAAAATGTAATAAATTTTATGCAAGGAAAAAGCCCAGAACTACAATGACTTGACTAAACCATAATGATATCAATACACAAAAAATCTCAGTAACAACTAAACCAGGACCAAGAAACAGATTAAAACTAATATGGTAAGCCAAATTTGGTGTAAAGCATATTTTATTTTTGTTAGATTAATGCGTTTACACATGGTCCCTGTCAAATAAATTATAAACACATAGAATATACTATTTAAAATAAGATCACCATTAAACAGAAATGTTTTACGGTCAACTACCTAACGCTCCGGGTACTCCGGCTTCCTCCCACCATCCAAAGACATGCATGTACAGGTTAATTGGCAACTCTAAAGTGTCCCTAGTGAATGAATGTGAGAGTGAATGGTTGTCTGTCTCTATATGTCAGCCCTGCGACTAACTAGCCACTGTCCAGTGTGTACCCCGCCTCAGGCCCAAAGCTGCTGGGATAGGCCCAGTCACGCGCGATCCCTAACGATACAAAGCGGTAGAAAATGAATGAATTATTATAAGCCATTGACAACAATTTTTTACTATCATATGCCATAACTTTAATGTTGGTAGAGCAAGAAACGAATTAAGCAATAGTAAATTACTATTAATATATTAACCATTATATATAGTTTTAAATTGTGTAAAATGTGTGCTTTCTGATTAGAATCTCCCCCAATCTACCCACATGGGCTAGGTTTATAACCCTGACATTCTATTCTTTTTAGGGCTACATAGACAACAGAAGTGAATGAGAAAATTACCTTCTGATGTTGGAAGTAGGGCAAAATGGCAAAATGTATGTTTTGAATTTGATCCTGATCTGTTTTCCATTATAATGTAATCCTATTACTTTAAACACATGGCCCAAAAGTTAATGTTTATAATTTGGTCTAAGTGTTTTAATTACAGACGTTGGTAATAAGTGTGTGTTATTAGTAGGGATGAGCGAGTACAGCATTATCTGTATCTGTATCTGTTAACCATATGAATTGTCTGTATCTGTATCTGTACTCGGATTGGGCGTGACCTAATTCGGAAGTGGGCGGGGTTTATACTGGAAGTGGGCGGGATTTATGCCAGAAGGAGTCAGGTTGACTTGAAATGGGCAGGGCTTTAACTGGTATCTTATTTTTAATCATGCAATTAATATGAGTTGATCAGAAATTGTTATATTTATTACTGATTAGAAAACTATTTACATGACAGCATCGAGCTTCAGATCAATGGTTTTGATCACAATAACAAACGAACGATATACAGTTCAAACTATGTATGAATAAGTTTTGCAACAATGAATACAACACATGCATTTGCAATTATGAAGAAAAATGTAATGAACAAGAGTTTTTATCTAAACATAACTTTCTTTTTTTAACTTTTATTTTTTTTTTATTATCAGTGTGAATTTTTCTTTTATTATTTCCTGTGTGTGTGTGTGTGGCTAATTAATTTGTAATAATATAGTTTTATACCACCAATTCCTTTATTTTTTTATGAAATACAGCAAGAAAGTGTCAGACACTCAGCATTCAAAGAGTTCAAACAGTTACTGGTAACAAGTTACTATCTCAAGTCAGTTAGTTATATTTAATTAACCATTTAGCTATCAATATAACCCAGTTCAGTTCAGTTCAGCAACACTCAATTTCAAAAATGATTAGCAAAAGCTACAAACAAATTATTGAAACACTGTAAAGAAAAATACCTGTCTCTAAGACAAGGTAGCCGAATTAAAGGCAGTAACTTAACAATCATAATAAAGTCCACATCAAATGAATCTGTTACTTTTAAAGTGCTTAAATAAATTAAAATAACCAGAAACGCTCATTTCTTCAATGAGGTTCCACTCGCGGTTTACTACGCCGCCAATTAAAACAAACCAATTTTATATTATTACCCAAAAAGGTACTAAGGTAGAAGTAAAATGAAACTCACCGCTGAGTCAAATGTCAAGTATAAGAATTCACATTACTTTATGAAGTGTTTGTCTGCTTAGCAGATGTTTGTCTGCTTAGCAGATATCCCTGCGCCGGAACTTATTTTGTCCAGCGGAAAGCATCCGAGAATGAGAAGGAACTATTTTTCATGTGACATGGGTTACACGATCACAGATATTGACTCGTTTTACTCGTATAATACTCGTACTCGGCAAAAGTGCATTATCCGTACCGGATAACTCGTTTCAGGCAGTATCCGGCTCAACTCTAGTTATTAGCGTTTGGCCGACATCCGATTTGCCATGTCTGGGTTTCCATATAACATTCCACACTAGGCACAAAAGTAATTTATTGTTATCTGTAACAAAGTCACCTGGTTAGATGAAACTCGGTCACGGAGTGGCGGTGCGACAGTTAATGTTTCATTTTGGCAAATAGTACATCGCTTAAATTTTTATAATTCAAAAATGGAAATTCCAATTTGGCCAATATAGCCACCCTTCTTTTAGATAACAGACACAAGCCATCCATTCATGGTGTCAGTCAGTTTGTTGATCTGGTCAGAATCAACTTTTTGTGCAGCCCAGACACCGTTCAGAGAGGTGTACTGGCCATGTCTCTCGGCTGGCCTGGGAACCAGCTTGCTAATTATGGTGGAAAATAAGTATTTGGTCAATAACAGAATTAATTAAAAATTCTACAATGGGATTTCCTGGATTTTTTCCCCCATTCTGTCTCTCATATTTGAAGTGTACCCATGATGACAATTACAGGCCTCTCTCATCTTTTTAAGTGGGAGAACTTGCTGGCTGACTAAATAGTTCTTGCCCCACTGTATATTATATCTAAGCAATTATGAGTATGCCGTGTCTGTGAGTGTGTATATATATATATATATATAGTATATGTGGCATGGAACGTGCAGGTGCAAATGAATGACAGGTGACGCGTGTCGGACACTTGGGGCTTACTTTTGAGTGCTGCGCAGCAATTACAATAGTCCTTGCCATGCATGGCAGGCTCGGGACTAAAAATAAAATGACTGCAGTGTCCCTTAGGAAGGGCTTCAGCTGTTGTTACTGGAGTCCCAGTTCACATGTGCAGAACAGCAGCAGCACTTTTTAATGTTGAATTATTTATTATTAACAAACTCTCTGTTCTAATTATTCAGTAAATATTATAGACTAGACATTGTGCATCACTTCACATTACACAGTACTACTGAAATTAAATAAATTAAGTTACATTAAATGCAACAGGCCAAACCACTGTTGCTGCGTGTCCGAGACGTAATGGAGCATGTGGCGCTTCGGAGGTGTGTAACAGAGAGGACGTAGCCACTTCCTTCCTCCTGCTACAGTTAAAATGTATATACACGAGTTTAGTCAGAAACCACAGAAATTGAAGTTGGTGAACTTAAACGTGCTTCCATTTATCTCTCAGTAAACCCCATCAAACAAATGTCAAAAAAAAAAAAAAAAATACAGCACTGTTCAAGCTTAGCCTACCTGCTCTCAGTTCTGCCTCAGTGTGTCCTATTCCTCGTCTCATAAACAAGTCTGTGAAGATAAAATCCACTTGAAACAAAGTCAAAACTAATGCACTAAAAGGTTTAATCCACATAAAATGTATCCCAAAAAGCATGCGTACTCCTAGCACAGAGCATAACCGTTGGACCTCACAAAGCCGCAGAGACCTGTGAATTTTCTGGTTATATTCTCCTCTAGACTCTCCAAAAACTCTTGGAGCCTTTGACCAAAACTTGTCTTTCCCGCTCAGCATCAGGGAGCAGTGCACAGCCTGCACACACCTGTCGCTCCAACAGAAGCCTGCATTAGCACGCACTAATTATGAAATTAATCAATTGAGTTTAACTCCACCTGTAAAATGGTATAAATGCAAGTGTAACTTGAAGAATTATGGTAAATACAGAGGCTCTTTATTAAATGTAACAGTTTCATTTGTGCCTCATCAGCTCATATTACATAAATTAATACCATGAATAAGTGTTTAACAGTACTGATACCATGGCAGTTTAATACCATGATATACCGTAAAACCGGTTTTCATTCCAGGACTATGTAACACCATTGCAAACAATGCCATACTAGCAAGGTTTTATTTTAGATGACTTATGTCAGTAAGTCCGTGATGTTTTTGTAGATGTATGATGAGGCTTTGATGGGTGCAGAAAGCTTGAACTTAGGGCACATTATTGACCAGTAAGGACAGCATTTTGTATGCGCACCACTCACTCACACACACACACACACACACACACACACACACACACACACACACACACACACACACACACACACACACACACACACACACACACACACACACACACCCTATGAATTATGTATCCTTAAAATACACCCAAATCATTGAATTGGCAATACTATATAATAGCATTTTCGTCCATCAAGCTATTGGCCCATTTTGAACTCTCTCTCATATATGGGAAAAAATTACGCCATCTGGTGGTAAACAATAGAATCTATAATTCCAGTCCCTCACAAACTAGAATCCATGAAAAAAATTATAAAAAATATAAATTCATCCAGCTATGGCAGCATATTCCAAATATCCATTTTAAAAAATTGTAACAGATGTTTAGTTTTTACATGGTCTGTTAGGAAGTTTGTTTTTTTAATCTTAGAATTATTAAATTCATCACAAAATAAACACCTGCTAAAAATGTTACGTAATTTGTATTAATTGATATTTCACCTACCACCACTAGACTTAGTATTACATGGTTACCAAACTACACTATTTACAATTTGTGTTGAATTTGAGATATAGGAAAAGTAAAATAATAATTAATGAATGAAAATGAGTTTAGCATTTGTGATGAGAAGAGTAGAACATGAATATTTTTTTTCAGTTGGGTAAGTCTGCCATTGTTAGTAAGACCCATCTCATCAAAAATAGCGAGAGGGAGCTGTCCTGGTTTGATAGGTTACAGTTACAAGGATGTCCGTCAACTAAAGGAGTTAAGGTTGACTCCTACTAAAGTTACTGTTGAGGAAAATTCCAAGAATTTTGTTACAATTTTGATTACTTCCGGTGGCGCTGCAAGGACATATCTTTTAAAAACTTTGGATTATTTGCTATCTGGAGAACTCACGCTGGCAGCTTGCGCTAGCCAGCGTGAGTGCTTGCGTGCATGCTAAAAAAAGCATTGGTGGCCACTATACTACAGTGAACAGTGAACTGTGGGCATAATGAACAATCTTTTAAATGGCCACACTGGTGCTACCTAACAGAATTGTGGAAAAAAATTGGCCTCCTCTGCGTACACACTCAGGGACGCGGCTGGTCTACACAAGAGAAGCCCTGCTAGCCCTGATACAAGGAAGCATCAGCTCCGGCGCTAGTTCCAGAGACAGTTAAGTTTGCTGTTAACCAGTTCGGCCCTAAGGTCCCCATTTTTGTCTTTTTTACAACATTGACATAAGAGAGGCAGAGGAGGGGGTGTCAGACAGAGGCTACGACGCAGAGGTCATAGACCCCCTCTGCCATCTATAATACTCAGCAACGTGAGGTCGCTATGCAGCAAAATGGACGAGCTCCGTGTCAACATCAGATACTACCACGAATACAGGGACTCATGTATATTGGTATTCACTGAATCGCGGCAAACAACAGATATTCCGGACTCTCTGGTTGAGCTGGAAGGATTTACCTGCTGTCGCTACGACAGGAAAGAAACATCCGGGAAGAGCAGAGGCCCCAGCACAAAACTGTGCTGCAATGGACTGAGGACAGCATCAAGACTTTGCGAGGCTGTTTCCATAGCACAGACTGGAGCATTTTTCACCAACTAGATCTCAACGAGACAACTGAGGCAATAACGGATTACATCTCTTTTTTACAAGATCTGTATTCACAGGCCTTTAGGAACAAGGACAAAACTGCTTTAGCTGTGGCACAGAGAGAGTTAAATGCTGCTCTAAGGAATGCAAGAGCTAAACATCGAGAGGCTGTCGAGAGCAGTTTCAGCTCCATGGACATTAAAAAACTTTGGGACACTATAAAAAGCATCACTAATATGAACCCCAGCAGGATCCAGCTCTCCACCACTAATGACACCGAGAGAGCCGATGAACTTAATGACTTCTTTCTCAGGTTTGACACCATAAATCCTCACCAAGGATATGCTGTGTCTTTTGACAACTTTTACACCAGTACTGCTTCTTGTTGTCCTATCATCCATTCTAAACAGGTCCACACAGTTTTTAGTAAGGTCTGCAACAAAAAATCAGCTGGACCAGATGGCCTTCCCGCCATCTTACTGAGGACCTGTAGTGCTGCTTGGTGTCCAATTTTCCAGAAATCCTTATTGAATTACTCTGTCCCTGCTTTGTGGACGACATCTGTAATCATCCCAGTGCCCAAAGTATCTTGTCCCACTGTTAACAATGACTTACGTAGCCTTAACATCTGTGGTTATGAAATGCTTTGAAAAGATTATTGTGGATACGCTTAATACTGATGTTCACTCTAGTTTGGATCCTCTCCAATTTGCCTATAGACTGGGCCTGAGCACTGAGGATGCTGTTGCAACCGTAATGCATCTCATCAACAAACGTGTAGAAAACCGTAAAGCGTATGCTAGAGTTCTATTTATGGACTTTTCGTCAGCATTTAACACAGTACTACCTCTGCTACTGGTCCAGAAACTGTCTGATTTGCATGTGATCTCTTTTATCAAGTAGTTTTATTCTTTTTTAACGGACAGACAATAGCAAGTTTGAGTAAATGGTGCCCTCTCTCAGATCAAATACTCTAACACAGGTGTTCCTCAGGGCTGTGCGAGTTCTCCTTTCTTATTTACACTGTACACAAACGGATGCAGGAGTCGTCTGTGCAACAACCACGTCAAAGTTTTCAGATGATACAGTAATTTTAAGACTACTGTATAAGGATGAGTGCCCTTCTGTGTACACACATGAGCCATGATCATTTTAAGAACTGGTGTGACCAACACAATCATGTTTTTAATGTAAAAAAAGTCTAAAGAAATGATATTTGACCCAAGAACAGTGAGAGATCACGCTCCTGTTATAATCGGTGACAGTGTCATTGAGCAGGTCAGCACTTTTATATATCTTGGTTTTCAGCTGGATTGTAACCTGAAAATAAACGTGGACTTTTTGTGCGGAAGACTGCACTTCCTCCACCGGCTCAGGCTGTTCGGTGTGAGCAGGGCAGTCATGTGGGTCTTTTACTCGGCAGTTCTGGAAAGTATTATCAGACACAGAATGGCTGCATGGTTTGGTGGTATCTCAGTCCAACAAAAATCCAAACTTCAAAAAATCATAAAAACAGCGATGAAAGTGGGCCAAAAAGATGTGCCCTTTCTGCAGTTCATCTACAAAGGCACTGTGTCCAGACTGGCTCACAGGATTCTTAACGATCCCTCTCACATTTTATTTACCGAGTATGAGCTTCTTCCTTCAGGCAGACGGTACAGAGCTTACAGATGGAAAACTAACCGATGAAGCTCTCTTTTATTCCTACATCTATTACTGTTCTATATAAAGAGGCTCGCTGATTTACTTGATTTTATATGCCTGCACATTCTGATCTGTTCTTAGAGTTGGTCTTTTATTATTACCTATTTATTTACTTATTTATTTTTGTGTATGTTTTTACTGTAGATTAGTTTTAGATGATTCTAGGTTTTATTTTTAGAATATATTTTGCTTAGAGCCAGTGCAATTATTTATTTGATATGCGGTATTTGCACAGATTTTGTGCAGAATACTGTTGCTGTATGTATGTTGTATGTTGTACATATACGTATGTTCTTTTGTTGTGAGTCTGTGTACTTTATGTGTATATATATATATATATATACACACACACATACACATACATATATATATATATATATATATATATATATATATATATATATATATATATATATATATACACACATATAAGTGATGTTTCATAAAAAAATTATATTTGTAATATGTGTATATGTAATATATAAATCCGAATTAAAAAAAAGTTTAAGATGCTATATTTTTTCTATATTCTGATATTCTGTCAGGTTTCAGTGCATCTGTTTATTTTATTTTTTCCATCCATCCATCCATCTTCTACCGCTTATCCGGGGCCGGGTCGCGGGGGCAGCAGTCTAAGCAGAGAAGCCCAGACTTTCCTCTCCCCAGACACTTCCTCCAGCTCTTCCGGGGGGATACCGAGGCGTTCCCAGGCCAGCCGAGAGACATAGTCCCTCCAGCGTGTCCTAGGTCTTCCCCGAGGTCTCCTCCCGGTGGGACATGCCCGGAACACCTCCCTAGGGAGGCGTCCGGGAGGCATCCGAAACAGATGCCCGAGCCACCTCAGCTGGCTCCTCTCGATGTGAAGGAGCAGCGGCTCTACTTTGAGCTCCTCCCGAGTGACCGAGCTCCTCACCTTATCTCTAAGGGAGCGCCCGCCACTCTGCGGAGAAAGCTCATTTCGCCGCCTGTATCCGGGATCTTGTTCTTTCGGTCATGACCCAAAGCTCATGACCATAGGTGAGAGTAGGAACGTAGATCGACTGGTAAATTGAGAGCTTTGCCTTACAGCTCAACTCCTTCTTCACCACGACAGACCGGTACATCGCCCGCATTACTGCAGAAGCTGCACCGATCCGCCTGTCGATCTCACGCTCCTTCCTTCCCTCACTCGTGAACAAGACCCGAGATACTTAAACTCCTCCACTTGAGGCAGGAGCTCTCCACCAACCTGGAGGGGCAAGCCACCCTTTTCCGACTGAGAACCATGGTCTCAGACTTGGAGGTGCTGATCCTCATCCCAGCCGCTTCACACTCGGCTGCAAACCGCCCCAGGAACATTGAAGGTCCTGGCTTGATGGAGCCAACAGGACAACATCATCTGCAAAAAGCAGAGATGAAATCCTGTGGTCCCCAAACCAGACTCCTCCGGCCCCTGGCTGCGCCTAGAAATCCTGTCCATAAAGATAATGAACAGGACCGGTGACAAAGGGCAGCCCTGCCGGAGTCCAACATTCACCGGGAACAGGTCTGACTTACTGCCGGCAATGCGAACCAAGCTCCTGCTCGGTCGTACAGGGACCGGACAGCCCTTAGCAAAGGGCCCCGGACTCCATACTCCCAGAGCACCCCACAGGGCACCGCGAGGACACAGTCGAATGCCTTCTCCAGATCCACAAAGCACATGTGGACTGGTTGGGCAAACTCCCATAAACTCTCCAGCACCCTGGAGAGGGTATAGAGCTGGTCCAGTGTTCCACGACCGGGACGAAAACCGCATTGTTCCTCCTGGATCTGAGGTTCGACTATCGGCCGCATTCTCCTCTCCAGTACTCTGGCATAGACTTTCCCGGGAGGCTGAGGAGTGTGATCCTCTGTAGTTGGAACACACCCTCCGGTCCCCTTCTTGAAAAGAGGCCACCACCCCGGTCTGCCAGTCCAGAGTTACTGTCCCCAAACGCCACGCGATGTTGCAGAGGCGTGTCAGCCAAGACAGCCCCACAACATCCAGAGACTTGAGGTACTCAGGGCGTACCTCATCCACCCCCGGTGCCTTGCCACCGAGGAGCTTCCCAACTACCTCAGTGACTTCAGCCCGAGTGATGGACGAGTTCACCTCTGAGCCCTCGGCCTCTACTTCCTCAGTGGAAGACGTGACGGTGGGGTTGAGGAGATCCTCGAAGTATTCCTTCCACTGTCCAACAATATCCCCAGTTGAGGTCAGCAGATTCCCACCTCCACTGTAAACAGTGTTGGCAGGGCACTGCTTCCCCCTCCTGAGGCGCCGGACAGTTTGCCAGAATTTCTTCGAGGCCGACCGATCTTTTTCCATGGCCTCACCGAACTCCTCCCAGACCCGAGTTTTTGCCTCCACAACCACCCGTGCTGCAGCTCGCTTGGCCTGCCGGTACCTATCAGCTGCCTTAGGAGTCCCACAAGCCAACCAGGCTCGATAGGTCTCCTTCTTCAGCTTGACGGCCTCCCTTACTTCCGGTGTCCACCACTGGGTTCGGGAATTGCCGCCACGACAGGCACCGGAGACTTTGCGGCCACAGCTTCGAGTGGCTGCGTCGACAATGGAGGTGGAAAACATGGTCCACTCGGACTCAATGTCTCCAGTCTCCCTCGGAATCTGGTCGAAGCTCTGTCGGAGGTGGGAGTTGAAGATCTCTCTGACAGGGGACTCGCCAACGCTCCCAACAGACCCTCACAGTACGTTTGGGTCTGCCAAGTCTGTCCGACCTTGTCCCCCGCCATCGGATCCAACTCACCACCAGGTGGTGATCAGTTGACAGCGCCGCCCCTCTCTTCACCCGAGTGTCCAAGACATACGGTCGGAGGTCAGATGAAACAACTACAAAGTCGATCATCGACTTCCGCCTAGGTGTCCTGGTGCCACGTGCACTGATGGACACCCTTATGCTTGAACATGGTGTTCGTTATGGACAAACTGTTGCTAGCACAGAAGTCCAATAAAAGAACACCACTCGGGTTCAGATCAGGGGGGCCGTTCCTCCCAATCACGCCCCTCCAGGTGTCACTGTCGCTACCCACGTGAGCGTTGAAGTCCCCCAGTAGAACGATGGAGTCCCCGGTTGGAGCACTTTCCAGCACCCCTCCCAGAGACTCCAAGAAGGCCGGGTACTCTGCACTGCCATTTGGCCCGTAAGCACAAACAATAGTGAGAGACCTATCCCCAACCCGAAGGCGCAGGGAAGCGACCCTCTCGTTCACTGGGGTGAACTCCAACACATGGCGGCTGAGCCGGGGGGCAATGAGCAAACCCACACCGGCCCGCCGCCTCTCACCGCAGGCAACTCCAGAATAGTGGAGAGTCCAGCCTCTCTCGAGGATTTGGGTTCCAGAGCCCAAGCTGTGCGTAGAGGTGTGCCCGACTATCTCTAGTCGGTATCTCTCAACCTCCCGCACAAGCTCAGGCTCGTTACCCGCCAGCGAGGTGACATTCCATGTCCCTAGAGCCAGATTCTGTGTCCGGGGATTGGGTCGTCGAGGCTCCTGCCTTCGACTGCCACCCAATCCACATTGCACCGGCCCCTTACGGTTCCTCCTGCAGGTGGTGGGCCCACGGGAGGTCGGTCCCACGTCGCTCTTTAGGGCTGAGCCCGGCCGGGCCCCGTGGGGAAAGACCCGGCCACCAGGCGCTCGCATATGAGCCCCAACCCCGGGCCTGGCTCCAGGGTGGGGCCCCGGTTGCGCCATACCGGGCGACGTAACGGTCCTCGATTTTAAACTTTCCATAAAGGGTTCTGAATCGCGCTTTGTCTGGCCCGTCACCTAGGACCTGTTTGCCTTGGGAGACCCTACCAGGGGCATATAGCCCCCGACAACAGAGCTCCTAGGATCATCCGGGCACTCAAACCCCTCCACCACGATAAGGTGGCGGTTCAAAGAGGGGTTATTTTTTTTACATTTTTATTTTTTTTTACTCAAAGTAAAACAGTTGCAATCCACAAGATGTGGTGATGTACATTGTGTACTTACTGCAAAAGACATCACCAGATTAATCATGCCTTCTTTATCGTCTCCTTGTCTGCCACTCAGGCTGTACCACTCATCCACCACACTCCCCTCCCTCAGGCTTTCAGGAATGGTTACATGAGTCCATGCTATCCGGTCATCCATTGAAAAAGCCCTCTGTAGATGTACACAAACAGTTCAGCTAATCATTAAGTCCAAAATGTTTGTATTTAGTAACCCCCTCCCCCCAGAAAAAAAAAAAAAAAAAACAGCATTCAAGTCACTTCAAGTTAACTACTAATGGTGCATACTTTGAATGATAGCTCCTTACCTCATCAAAAATCTCCAGGTAGAAGGAGTCTACTCCTGGAGGCACTGTGCACTGGATAACTTTGTTCCAGCGAGGATTTTTGGCTCCATTGTGAGAAGTAGGCGTCTCATAAACGGCATAGCCTAGTCGGATTCTGCAGTATGGATCCATCCGGGTCATACCATAGTTTTTAGCCAGTTTGGCCTAAAACATATAGTGGTTTCAAATGGCTTCAATATTCATGTGTGTTAAGTATGAGACCTAAATGTTAATGTAATGTCAATTTACATAGTGTTGTTATATAAAAACTTACTAAATATTAAAAAGGTGGAATATGCTGTAGTCTGTATATTAGGACAGAACTCTTATAAAATAGCATTTCAGGGGCTGCGTTTTCAAAATGCCATACTTAAATGCACTATTCCATACCACTTGATGTAAACAAGGGTACATTCTTATTACAGGTAAGGTAAAACGAAAAGGTGTTAGACAATGTTACCTGGACTACAGTGATACTGAGTCGGCCGATGGTGTTTATGGTGCCTCCATACTGCAGGTGTCTGGCAGCCTGAGCATCCAGCTGGACCTGCTGCTGAGTGGGACTAATACGCAGGAAGTCCTGTGGGAGCTCCCCAATATATACCTAAATCCATAAACACATTTAGGCTCAGTAAAAGATCAGTTTATATCAGAAAATGCATTTTATAAATAAGCGTTTGGTAAAGTGGGATAATTTTTCCTCAATAAAATGTTCCGTGTTGTATACATTAAGCAAAGAAACCAAGCAAACTAGACTCCAAAAATATAGTCCTTAAAATTTAAAAATATATTTAGATAAAAGCATCTGAGGAAAGATCAGACTGTAGCACAATAGGCTTAGACCTTTCTCTGATGTATCAGATGGAAAGGGTATGGCGCAACTAACCTAACAAGAAGTGCACAATATTCTGCAAAGACTAAACTACAATCAATGTTACATGTCGTCTAGAGTTCACATGTCAGAAAAAAGTCCAATAAGACCTTTAAATTTTACAAAATAAATTAGTTTCCATTCGTTGTCCCACATTCATACACCAGTGCCACAAAGACTAGAAGCTAGGTGGTCTTGCCCAAGAACTCAGGAGTTGTAACCGCGGTGAAGTTAGTTTTATATTAGACATTCGACAGACATTCGCTCCACAGTCGCCTTCGCTTTCCAGAAACTGAACCCGATCGCGGAGTAACAGCAGCCAGAGGAGCTCAGTGAAAGCATCGGTTTCAAAGCCTCAGCTTGAATTTAAGGACAGTCTATAAATTTCCCTACTGTGCAAGGGCAGAAAAAACAATTAAACAAAGTAAATAGATCTGTGTTCATTATCCAATGGATCAGGTTGTCCAATGACGCCAAGAACAATACCACTACAATGCAATACCACTCTTTATGAAATTTTTACGGAGCCCCTCTGGTCTCACTATGTAAAAAAAAATATATATATGTAACTAAGTCGTGGCCACGAGATACGCTAAGTCGTGGCCACGAGATAGCTAAGTCGTGGCCACGAGATATGCTAAGTCGTGGCCACGAGATAAGTAAATATGAATGAATATAAAAGGAGAATGCACAATGGAGCAGCTTTTCTCCCGAAAGCATGCACACTAACTCTGCCACCCATAAGGCTCATACATACAGCCAAATAGAGGTACCGTGACCTAAGCCTACAACGCCCTCTGCTGACGTTTTATCGTAGGCTACACAGACATGCTTTTCCAAAATGTCAAACACTTCAATAAATAATTAATAAAACAGTCTGCACACTACTGTACACTATCTTAAAATCATAATCAGAAATACTTTATTGATCTTTATTGATATCGATAACCCAGGGTACAATTGTTGTGTCACAGTTGATGTGCACATCAAGACATTTAAAGAAATATAAATAATAATATAAGTTGGTAAATAAACAAGTAGCCTATATACATGTAAAAAGTATAAATATATGCTATAAAATATAAATAAGAGTTATAAAGGACCATGGATATGCAGCCTACAAGATTTACATTACTGTATTAACAGAATTGAATTGATTGTGATGAACAGTACTAGTAAATAAATAGAAGCAGAACTGCAGCAAACTATATTACACTGAATATTAAAACAGATAATATTGCACAGAATGTGAAGTATTACATTGCACTACAGTACAGGGTCCATTTAAATAACAAAGGTTATCGATATCAATAAAGATCAATAAAGTATTTCTGATTATGATTTTAAGATAGTCTACAGTAGTGTGCAGACTGGTTTATTAATTATTTATTGAAGTGTTTGACATTTTGGAAAAGCATGTCTGTGTAGCCTACGATAAAACGTCAGCAGAGGGCGTTGTAGGCTTAGGTCACGGTACCTCTATTTGGCTCTATGTATGAGCCTTATGGGTGGCAGAGTTAGCGTGCATGCTTTCGGGAGAAAAGCTGCTCCATTGTGCATTCTCCTTTTATATTTATTCATATTTACTTATCTCGTGGCCACGACTTAGCGTATCTCGTGGCCACGACTTAGTTACATATATATATTTTTTTACATAGTGAGACCAGAGGGGCTCCAGAATTTTAGTGCTTAAATTACTTTATCTAAAGTTTTAACAGGTAATTTAGAAACTTTGATAGAGTTTTTCTTCAATAGCTCTGGGCTCATGTGACCCACTGACCCCAAACCAATGCTGACTATTACAATTAAATGTGGACAATCAGACACAGCATATTCGATTCCATTGCTTATGTTATTTTATCTTAATTTTAAACTGTATATTTCAGGGTTTTTCTTCAATAGCTCTGGGCCCATGTGACCCACTAACCCCAAACCAACGCTGAACATTACTATTAAATGTGGACAATCAGACACAGCACTTTTTATTGGACTCCATTGCTTTAATTATTTTATCTTAATTTTTAACAGTACATTTCAGTGTTTTTCTTCAATAGCTCTGGGCCCATGTAACCCACTGACCCCAAACCAATGCTGATCATTACTATTATATGTGGATAATCAGACAAGGCACTTTTATTGGATTTCATTGCTTATTATATTTTATGTAAATTTTTAACAGTTTATTTCAGGGTTTTTCTTCAGTAGCTCTGGGCTCATGTGACCCACTGACCCCAAACCAACGTTCAACATTACTATTAGATGTGGACAATCAGACATCACTTTTTATTGGATTTCATTGCTTAATATATTTTATGTGAATTTTTAACAGTTTATTTCAGTGTTTTTCTTCAATAGCTTTGGGCTGATGTTACCCACTGACCCCAAACCAACGCTGATTATTACTATTAGATGTGGACAATCAGAAACAGCACTTTTTATTGGATTCCATTGCTTATGTTATTTTATCTAAATTTTTAACAGTATATTTCAGTTTTTTCTACCTCAAAAGCTTCAATAGCTTCAGTTTGTTTAATTTATTTATTTATTTATTTTTTCAAATAAAAAAAATAGTAGCTAGGTAATACTAGGTAATAGAGTTGAGCTATTGAGTAAAACGAGTCAATATCTGTGATCGTGTAACCCATGTCACATGAAAAATAGTTCCTTCTCATTTGCGGATGCTTTCCGCTGGACAAAATAAGTTCCGGCGCAGGGATATTCCCAGCATCTGGTTCATGCTGTGGCTGCAGTCTGCTAAGCTGACAATCAATTCATAAAGTAATGTGAATTCTTATACTTGACATTTGACTCAGCGGTGAGTTTTATTTTACTTCCACCTTAGTAACTTTTTGGGTAATAATAGCAAATTGGTTTGTTTTATTGAGGTTTATTGGCGGTGTAGTGAACCTCGAGTGGAACCTCATTGAAGAAATGAGCGTTTCTGGTTATTTTAATTTTATTTAAGCACTTTAAAAATAACAGATTGATTTGATGTAACCTTTATTACAATTGTTACGTTACTGCCTTTAATTTGGCTACCTTGTCTTAGAGACAGGTATTTTTCTTTACGGTGTTTCAATAATTTGTTTGTAGCTTTTGCTAATCATTTTTGAAATTGAGTGTTGCTGAACTGAACTGGGTTATATTGATAGCTAAATGGTTAATTAAATATAACTAACTGACTTGAGATAGTAACTTGTTACCGGTAACTGTTGCTTTGAATGCTGAGTGTCTGACACTTTCTTGCTGTATTTAATAAAAAATAAAGGAATTGGTGGTATTAAACTATATTATTACAAATTAATTAGCTACACACACACACAAACAAATACACACACGCACACACACACACACACACACAAACACACAGGAAATAATAAAAAGAAAAATTCACACTGATAATAAAAAAATTAAAAGTTAAAAAAAGAAAGTTATGTTTAGATAAAAACTCTTGTTCATTACATTTTTCTTCATTTTTCTTCATAATTGCAAACACATATGTTGTAAAAATTTGTTCATACATAGTTCGAACTGTATATAGTTTGTTTGTTATTGTGATCAAAACCATTGATCTGAAGCTCAATGCTAATGATGTCATGTAAATAGTTTTCTAAACAGTAATAAATAATTTCTGATCAACTCATATTAATTGCATGATTAAAAATAAGATACCAGTTAAAGCCCTGCCCATTTCAAGTCAACGCGACCCCTTCCGGTATAAATCCCGCCCATGTCCGGGTTAGGTCACGCCCAATCAGAGTACAGATACAGATACAGAAAATTCATATGGTTAACAGATACAGATACAGATAATGCTGTACTCGCTCATCCCTAGTAGGTAATAGTAGCTAAATGTAATATGTTATTAGTGCACCTTTTTTGATAGGAATGAGTTCACGTGGGCGTTAAATGTCTAATTGAGCTACATGTCAGCTTCATTTTAAGTGCTTGCCAACATTATTTTGAGTTAAAATGGGGTGTTTCAAAAAGGGCCAAAAGAAGAAAAGGCCAGATCTTTGGCTTGAAGCTGGGGGAAGAGAGTTTATTATAATTTCATTTCTTAAAAATGGGTTTGCGTTTAATTGTGAGCCTACATTGGAGCAGTGGTCCAAGCTTTTCCAAGATGTTTTTAAAAAAAAAATCAACCTGGACAAAAAGAGAGATGGCTGAGGGTGATATGGAATGAAGACAGAAGAGGAGTGAAAACAGAGGTTTTTGAAAGAGGTAAGTGTTAACCATTATTTACGGACGATTTTGTTTACAATTGCTATGTGCAATTCCAAGAACTGCGCTTACTGCGCCGGAGCTTAGCCTCGTTCAGAATAGCTAGTATGTCGGGACACACTGAGGCCCATGTTGCTGCCACACACCTCTTATTAGGCTGAATTACCAACATTGTCTTATTTTGTGAATACTTTGGTGAGGGCTGTAACTTGGCAAAAAGGCCACAAAACGCCACTAGAGAGCAAAAGCAACCAGAAGTTATCTGTCTCTATTGTTTCCGCTGTTCACAGCACAGGCCTATATTTTAGGTGTATCTATTTCAAGGAACATCATCCTTGAACATTGTCTTCACTAATTGCACTGTCTAATGTATGTGTACTGAGCGCTTGCCGTGGCGAGTGCGCCGGAGCAGAAACCCTCCATTTCAATAAATTTACACATACAAATGACTGTCAACCTATCTATAAAATAATAAACGTAAATGTAATGAAATGTTGATTAAAGATAATGACATAGACCAAACATTTCCCCATATAGAAAATAAATTAGAAGATGTCCCATCATTATTTATAATGATATGTGCCAAAAAAACATAGGGTAAAGTTGTTTTTTTCAATATAAAAATACCTTTTAAAAAAAAAGGCTGTAAAAAGGCTGTATTGTTGTTTCTTCAGACTGTGGACAATGATGCACACTTCTGCAGTCACTGGATTTATCATCCTTTCTTGATTATCTCGTTTAGATACATTTTAGGCACTGGTTTAATATGGAGCTGGATTGTTTACTGTGTTTTTGATTTATATTTGATTCAATTTTATTTAACTTTTAGCCAATGAGGTTGACCAGGCCTTAGCCAACAGTGACCATGAAGAGCCTTCAGACTTCTCCGACCATGAACAGGTCCCAGCCGCCGCCGACCATAAACAGGTCCCGGCCGCCACAGACCATACACAGGTCCCGGCCACAGCAGACCAGGTCCCAGGAGCCAATGATCATACAAAGGCCACAGCTGCCGCTGACCATACACAGGTCCTGGCCGCCGCAGAGCATACACAGGTCCCGGCCGCCGCAGAGCATACACAGGTCCCGGCCGCAAGCAGGGCCAAATGTATTCAAAATTAAGATCCCTAAACAACAATGGAACAAAATTAAGCCGAAATATGGTGAAAGAAAACTCCACGCTCCATGGACCACCATCCTTTATAATAAATTTAGGAAAAAACACATGCTGGTATTTTTAAATACCAGCACATTAAAACCAGAGCCAGCCGAAAACATCGATCCCCATATTTTCACGCTACTGCTATGTGCAGTTTCAGGATTTGCAAAGCAAAATATCACTTCATGAAAAAAACACCACCCCAATCAAAAAAACACAGTACAGTCACACATGGCAGAGAAGAGAAAAAGGCCATTCAGCCTCTAAGGGTTATTTCCAGTCTTTACAAATAGACCCCAACGTCTACTGTTTTATACTGATACAAATATAAATAGTTTAACTGAGCACCTTAAAAAGCACTACTTTACCCTCCATCATGCGACTCGAGATACCAAATCAAGGAAAAAGGGTGCTTTATTATGCATTGTTCTTACCAGGTATGGGAAAAGACAAGCCGCCTCTCCCTGTGTCAGAGCTTATAAGCAATAGCCATTTCATACCAACCATCACACACTGGCTAATGCAGTTCATAAGAAAGTTGTCCTACTCTACAAAAAGAGAAATAAAACAAATTGAAACAGACTTCAGATGGGTTTTAATCAACAGTGTCCTCTTGACTTTCAATAAAGAAGACATAATTTCATACTTGACCAGAGCCTTTGGGATTGCCACTGGTAAAGCAGAACAAACACCTAAATTTACTGTGCTACATGATAAAATCCTTTAGAAATGCAATAGTGAAAAAATGCGAAGACAGAGCTGTTTGTGAATTTGCAACATACTGCTTTGCATGTCTACTAAATTCCAACCAGATACAGCAGGCCAATGATATGTTCTATCATACGTGTGTCCTCTTTATGTCAAATGAGAACAACGATCTTGTCAAAGAAAATCAAGAAGTCCTTATCAATTATGTTTCCCAAAAACACATTCAACAGCAAGTATGTGACATCACTCATGATGACGCAGACACCATCAGTGCCAGCAGACCATCAATAATGGAGAAGTCTCCATTTTCCAAAATGTTTACTCTGCAGCGAGCAAGGAGAATGTGACATTTTGTCAGAAAGTCACACAGGGATAGCAAATGAACACCACTGTCCAGCTGTTATTGATGTGTTACTGCAAACATATATGGAAATCTTCCCTTTGTGGAGTGGATGGCTTCTTGTGGATCTTGGAAAAACCCGTGACACAAACTGTCATGTTAAACTTTGGTTTGGCATTGTTAAGCATTTGATTCTCCAAAAACGAAAACATCTAAGGTCTGCAGAGTTCATAAACAAAATGTTTAACTCTTTACAAGGTCGTTATGTTGAACATGTTGTTCATCTTGATCACTGTGCATTCATTGTAGGTTATGGAGGCCTTGTTACACATTGCTGCCCGTGCCAATGGTGTGTTAGAGGACATATATCTTATGGACCATTTGACATGACATGGCATCATTGTAAAGGGTGCATAACCGCCATGTCTCGACACACTTTGAAAAATGTAATGTATATACATTTTTACTGTTTACTGCATATTGTTGAGATAATATAGATTATGAATATTAGACAATTATTGTGAAAGCAACCTATTAATATTCCATCAATCCCTGCATACCATGTTGTTATAGTGATAAATAAAGTTTGTGGAGGTTCTCAGTCCTCCAGGACATCTTGAGGAAGGTTAAAGCAAAGGCATCTGGGTGCAGATTTCAAGGTGAAGACGTTTCATTCCCATTAAATGTCTTCACCTTGAAAATTATGTCCAGATGCCTTTGCTTTAACCTTTTCTTTGTTGAGAAATTAGCAAATTGCGTCTAATGTCCTTTAAAAAAAAATAGCCTTCAATATTATTTTTTTCTATTAGCTTCAACAGACAGACTTTGACAACTATTTTGGAATTCTGTCATTTATTATATTTATTATTATATTTATTTATATTACATTTATAGTATATGTGAACAACAATCACTGGAATTTGCTTGTGGGTATTTCCTTTACCAATAATTCACAATAAAGTAAATTTTTTTTCTGTTTATTAATGCTTGCACTGTGCCTATAGTACATTCTTTCAGAAACAAGCACTGCCTATTTGATGGACCCTGCAGCCAAGTCCGATTTCAAGGCTTCCCAACATGCAGCAGGCCAAATACAGTAATACAATTATTTTTTAAACTATATTGTTACTGTTTTAAATACATATTGTGTAACATTTTAATTTGCTTGATTTTCTTTCAGGAAATACTTTGCCATAAGAAGTGAAAAAGATAAAAAACATGACTGGGCTTCCATTAAGTGGAAAGGTGGAGTGATGATGAATCCTGTTAGTTGTGAAGGTAATTCAGCATGAGTCAGAATATCCTTATTGTCATTGGCCAATCTGTACAATGACATTTAACAGTGCATCTCCATAAGTAGTTTATTATAAGTAAAATTATAGAATAAATACAATAAATAAATAGAATAAAGCACACACCACAGTCAGTCATTATAACAATTAATAAGATAAATACTGTAAACGAAAAAACTTTCTGTAGCAAAATTTTTATTGAGTTAATGCCTGCAATTTGATAAAAAAAAAAACATTAAATAGTCAGAAGGTGCAAGTCTTAATTTACCTAAAGCACCTCCTGGACTGTAACAATTACTGGATTATGTGCTTTCTGCTCATTCCTGGTATTGGCAATGATTTTACAGGAAGAGATGTGTTCTTATAATGCCCAAAGCATATTATATTTTTTTCTTCCATCACAGTGTAGCTATTAAACCACTTGTTTGCTGAGAGTCACGACAGAGAAGTAACGAGACCCTAACCTGACTGACAGAGTAGTTAGCTCTGTTTATGTTATAACCAATAACTAGGTCCGGCAGTTTGGAGACCATTCCGCTGGGAAAGCAGATGAAGAATGAAGAATGGCCCAAGCAAAATTAAACAAAACTAAATCCTATGAATAGCATCATTAGATGTTCCATACGACTCATAATTGGCAGGAGGATTCTGTTTTCATGGTATCATCTGTTTAAGAAGCCCCATTTCTGAATTAACCCTCAATCTTCATTCTGTATGTTACTTTTGCATTTTTATGCCTTGCTTTAAGTTGGACCTGGCAAACCTGTATGTGTCCAAGTGACTGGACCTAAATGCTATATTCGGACTGCAGTCTCAGCCATGGTTTGGTTTCCATGTTTCTACCTTGATATTATTACTGTAGTTTATTAGATTTATTAGAACACAAATCTGCACTTCCTTCGTTGCTGCTTTGCTTCTCCTTGCAAGGATTAAAAGCTGGCCATTGCTTGTTAAAATATAATCTGTCTCTGTGTCTCTCAGAATTAATGTAACGACATAGATATATTCCAATAACATTTGGTGCCGTGACCTGGATATCAACAGCTGATGTTTCTCATGCAGAGAGTGAAACTGACGTGCACGTGAGAAATGCACAAAGCGTTTCTCTGTAAGTCCCAAAACTATTTCATTTTTTATAGTACGGGTCAGACCTTCACTGTCTGTGTGTGAGACTCAGTGACGATATCTGAACAAAGAGAGAAAAAGAGAGGACAGAACAGAGACGTCTGGCTGTGGAACAACTGGACCATTGGAGTTTTTATTCAGGTGTTCAATTTTTTGTTTTGTGTGAATGTGAACAAACAAAAATTCCGGAAGTAGTAGTTTGGGTTTCTCCTAATTAAATTGTTTGGTGATTACATGTTATCTGCCTGAGAGTATTTCCGTGTAGTTATCGTTACGGTAGGAGAACGCTAAACGCTGAGATTACCGTCCAGGAGACGGAGGTAAAAGTATGTGTTTTGGTCAAGACCTTACTGTATAAGAGTAAGTGAGGCCTTAGCGGGATAAGTTTGATGTTAATCGGTGTTAAAGACTGTAATCTTGCTGGATTGTAAGCTTGCTAGATACCTTATGCTTTGTAAGTTTTTATGGAATCTTTGAATCTGACTACCACGAATGATTGTGCAAGATCTACGGTATAGAGAAGATAACCGATTGCGATAAGCAGTATAGGGTCTAGACGTAGCTGGTCCAGGAAGGACAAGATTTGAGACAGATTAATAGCACGGATCCTAATACGCCACATTCAAATGTCTGGCCTAACTAGTAATGTTGGTAAAATGGTGCGTTGGACGCACAGGTAAACTTGAGTATGGACTATTATCAAGATTCTTAGCCTAACAACTTTAAAGTGAGATGAATAGGTCCAAAGTCTATGTGACTTGGTAAAAGCAGGCCTGCAGAGAATTGTTCACTGCTTGTGACGCAGTGAGATAAAGGTTTAAAAGCCCATAGAACTAAGTGGCTTTAATGAAGTTTATCTAACCTGAAGGGTTAGTGAGTAAAAGTGTGGTTGAGAGTGTGAGTGATGTGACTGTGGATTGAATGCATTTAGTTGTTTTTATTGATAGATCGAACATTAGTCAGCCTGAATGTGAGAAAGCCTTAACTTGTGAAAAGTTAATGCAACCGAGTGACTCAGAGAATCTGATCCATCTGAGAAAAAATAGCAAGCGAGATATGGATTTATGTAAATTCCGAATACCAGCATGCGAGGAGTTAATTAGAAAAATAGTAACAGAAAATCTAACATTGTGACATATTTGTACGGTTGATTCATCCGTAATTTGCTCCATCTGAATAAGTAGAACTAGAAGAACAGCCCACGAGAGTGAGGGGCTTATACTTTTGAGAATAAGATAATCTATAATGTAAAAAAGCTATATCTATAAAGTTAAAACCTAAAAGTTGTGTATTAGAATTAATGTTTAATGGGCGCCATTGTGGAATGTCTAATAATGTGAACCAGAACAAAGGGTTAATGGTTTTGTAGAAAAAGTTTGAGAACCGAGTTGAAAACGGTGATTTAAACAAACACGAGAAAGAAAAATAGCTTAAAAATAGCTTATGGAAGATATTTTTCTAGGCTTTCATGTAATGTAGAGAGAAAAAAGGGGAGAAGCCATTTTGAAAAAGAGAAGAGCAGAGAAGAGTTTTTGAAAGAAAGTGCACACATGGACTTCAAAACACTAATCATTTGTATTTTTTTTTTAAATGTGTCCTTTGAGATTTCTAGGTCTTGGCCTCCTCGCTCGACACATTCAGTGCACCCCAACTTCCTCTGCCCTTCCCCCACACACCCCTGTTCCCTTTGGCTGTGAGGAAAGCTACAGACAGCAGCAAAACAAGTGGTAAGATAAACAGATTCCAAGAGGAATCAAAGAGATCAAATAGGAATTTTACCAGTTTATTTGTGAATTGTATGAAATGTGAACCTAATTCAATGTAATGTTTTTTTCCGAGGAAAAATGCACCATTGCCATGGTTGCCATGGAGACCGGGAGCAGGGTTGTGGTGGGCGTGGCAGACGATAGGGCACTGACGGAAAAAGGGATGGAGGAGGCCAAGACTGGGTCCAGACGAGAGAAGGATCTTTGACTGACCTTTGAACAGGTCAGGAACATAAACACACATGTACACACACACACACGGACACAGAAGTACATACACACACATAAAGACACACAGACACAAACACGGAACAAACATGAAACAGACAGCTACGGAAGGTGGATATGTTTTTGAATTATGAGAAAAGTTTAAAAATAGTCTGTTAAAGAACAGATATTGTATTACATTTGTGTGACACGGCAGAGATGAGATTAAAAAGTTCCAATCTTTGGATCTAAAATAGAAGTAGTGATTATTAGTATTTTGCAAGACAAATGGTTTGTATCTATTATTACAAGAACTAATAGAGGGCCTTAATATCAGTGTGGTTCAAAAACACGATATAACGTTTATGAAAATGTTCACTTTGTAATCAGAAGAATTTAAAAATGTGTCTTAAAATTAATTGCGCAGAGCAAGTTTATAAAGATAATACAAAGTTATAGTTATTTGAGCCATATTGAGTTATTGAGCTCACATATAAAATAATGTTACCATAAGAAAATAAATTTATGTTCTATGCATTATGTATTTCTTTGGTTGGGTACTGACAGAGGGTGACAAAGTGGATTTTGTTTTTCCCAAAACAAACCCTGTTTGGATTCACAAAGAAATATTTCAAAACAAGATAACAGTCTAAGCAAGTCAAGGTAACAAGGGGGATTCACAGCACCCTTCCTTTTTGCTCACGTCAGGAGGATGAAATGTTTTGGTTTTGGTGTTTTTCTGTTGTTTTATTTAAAATGAAGTTAGATCAGTGTGGGAGCCTTTACATTAAACAGACGTTTTAATGTTGAAAATGCTTAAGTAGAAATGTCAGTGACAGAAACAGATTGCACTGATCTGTTAAATAAAGTTTATGAGACGTAATTAAGAAACCGTTTGACCTTCTGACAGGTCTGTGGAGACAAATATAGTCTACATTTTGATTTGCTTTAATTTTTTTGATGCGACAATATTGTTTTTTTAGATTTAGTAAACTAAACGACAACTGAACTTTGAATATTGTTTGAGAAAATGTCTGTGTAATTAGAAATACTGAAATGAAGACAAAATAAATAACCAATGGGTTTTTGAAATGGTACTTTCTAATAAAGGTATAATACCTAAAACTATAACGAATGCTAAAAAGAGTCATCTTTACAATGAAGTTTTAAACTGCAATGTAAATTTGTGATCTGGGAATTGAAAATGTATCTATATGTTAAAACAAGCTTGCAGGATGGGAGGTGGTTTATTTAAAGTTAAAGTGTTAAACTGTAAAAATGGTTAAAGTTTAAGAGCATAAGCCAAGGTGCTCACTGGGTTTAATCACTGCTTGAAGTGATTTATTAAAGCTTTGATTTTTTTTTTGTTGGATTTGATTTGAATGTTGTAATGTTTTAGATTAATGATGACTGTGAGAACTAGAGACTAACACAATAGTCTGTCCTTTTGAACAAGATTGAATCATTTTGGTTGAACTTTAGAGGTGTTCATTGGAGAACACTAAATAAAATCTTTGGAATCTAAAGATAAAAGATTAAATTCGAGCATGGTTTTAAATTAACATTACTGACTATTACTGACTTCAATGGTGGTAAATCTGAATAAATATTAAAGAGACATTGATTTGATTTAACACTTAATGGGTTATGTTTCTGTTTAACGTTGAGTGAAGGGAAGTCTTTATGTAGAGTCTGATGCAAAATTAGTGAAAACGGGAAATTATGAATGGATAAACTTTTTAAATATGCTGCGGTTAAAATTAATATGAAAAAGGTGAAAAAACAAAATGGTTTATTGTATTTATTGAACACCTGGTGGTAAAACTGAGTTTTACAGAGACGGTGTGGAACAAATCTATACTGAACAAAACCTTAAAGAAATTGTTTATTATAAAAGTAAATACAGAATAATTTACACAGAGCTTTGTTGATTTCATGAAAAGTTTTTCCTTTTAAACAACAGTCAATAAGAGTTTTGATTTTTAAGGAATTTATATTTAAAAGGAATTAATTTGAAGTGATTGAACAATATTCTGAGGATTTTCTAATTAGATTGTGAATTTAAAGTTTTTGGCTAAAATGTTTTGACGATAGATCATACGAAACTAGTTCTGATCTATTTTAAAATTATTTATGTTTGCATCAAATGAGTTAAGCTTGATCATGATTGCTTATGATACCACTTACAGTTACAGGTAA
>JALDNG010002495.1:0-56926 GCA_024349245.1 Neodontobutis hainanensis | reverse complement strand
GCAGAAAGACAGAGAGCCCAGAGGAGGCAGAGAGACGAGAGGATGCAGAGGAGGCAGAGAGACCAAAGGAGACAGAGGCCACAGACAGACCAGAGGAGATAGAGGAATAGAGAGTCCAGAGGAGGCAGAGGCCACAGAGAGGCTAGAGGAGGTAGAGGCCAAAGAGAGACCAGAGGAGGCAGAGGCCACAAAAAGACCAGAGGAGGCAGAGGACACAGATAGACCAGAGGAGGCAGAGGAGGCAGAGAGACCAGAAAGGCAAATGCCACAGAGAGACCAGAGGAGGCAGCGGCGACAGAGAGACCAGAAGAGGCAGTTAGAGCAGCGGAGGCAGAGAGACCAGAGGAGGCAGAGGCTACAGAGAGACCAGAGGAGGCAGAGAGAGTCCAGAGGAGGCAGAGGCCACAGAGTGACTAGAGGAGGCAGAGGAGACAAAGAGACCAGAGGAGTCAGAGGCCACAGACAGAGATGCAGTTGTACAGACTGTAGATGTGTAGTAGAACAGACTGTAGACGTTTATCAGAACAGACTGTAGACGTGCAATAGAACAGACTGTAGATGAGCAGTAGTACAGACTGTAGACTTGCATTAGAAAAGACTGTAGATGTGCATTAGAACAGATTGTAGATGTGCAGTAAAAAAAACTGTAGACGTGCAGTTGAACAGACTATAGATGTGCATTTGAACAGATGTCAGAGCAGCAGTAGTACAGACTCTAGATTGGCTTTAGAACAGACTGTAGATGAGCTTTAGAACAGACTGTAAATGTCCAGTAGAACAGACTGACAATTAGAACAGATTGTAGATTTGCAGTAAAACAGACTGTAGACGTGCAGGTGAACAGAAATAAGAGCAGCAGTAGTACAGACTCTAGAATTACCTTAGAACAGACTGTAAACGAGCAATAGAAATGACTGTAAGCGTCCGTAGAACAAACTGACAATGTGCAATAGAATAGACTCTAGAGCTGCAGTAGTACAGACTGTAGATGAGCAAATGAACAGACTGTATATGAGTTTTAGAAAACACTGTAGACATGCATTTATAACAGACTGTAGAGGTGCAGTAATACAGACTGTAGACGAGCATTAGAACAGACTGTAGAAGTGCAGTAGTACAGACTGTAGAGGTGCAGTTGAACAGACTGTAGACGTGCAGTTGAACAGACTTCAGCGCAGAATTAGTAAAGACTGTAGATTGTAGAACCGACTGACAATTAGAACAGATTGTAGATGTGCAGTAAAAATGACTGTAGACGTGCAGTAGAATAGAGTGCAGTAGAGCAATAGTACAGACTGTAAAATGGCATTAGATCAGACTGTAGACATTCAGTAGAACAGACTGTAAAGGTGCAGTTGTACAGACTGTAGACGAGCATTAGAACAGACTGTTGATGTGCAGCAGAAAAGACTGTAGACGTACAATAGAACAGACTGTAGATGAGCATTAGAACAGAATGTAGGCGTCCATTAGAACAGACTGTAGATGTGCAGTAGTAAAGACTTAAGACCTGCATAAGAATAGACTGTGGACAAGCATTAGAACAGACTGTAGATGAGCAGTAGTACAGACTGTAGACTTGCATTAGAAGAGAGTGTAGATGTGCATTAGAACAGACTTTAGAAGTGCAGTAGTAGAGACTGTAGATGTGTAGTAGAACAGACTGTAAATGAGCAGTAGTAGAGACTGTAGACTTGTATTAGAACAGACTGTAAACGTGCAGTAGAACAGACTGTAGATGAGCAATAAAACAGACTGTACACGTGCAGTAGAACAGACTGTAGATGAGCAGTTGTACAGACTGTAGACTTTCATTAGAACATACAGTAGATGTCCATTAGAATAGACTGTAGATGTGCAGTAGAATAGACTGAAGAGTTGCAGTAGTTGAGACTTTACGAGGATTAGAACAGACTGTACATGACTATTAGAAAAGACTGTAGACATGCTTTAGAAGAGACTGTAGAGGCTCAGTAGTACAGACTGTAGACGAGCATTAAAACAAACTGTAGATGTGCAGTAGACCAGACTGTAGACGTGCAGTTGAACAGACTTTAGAGCAGCAGTAGTACAGACTCTAGATTGGCTTTAGAACAGACTGTAGATGAGCTTTAGAACAGACTGTAGAGGTGCAGTAGTTCAGACTTTAGGCGAGCAGTAGTACAGACTGGAGAATTCCATTAGAACAAATTGTAGATGTGCATTAGAACAGACTGTAGATGTGCAAAAGAATAGACTATAGAGGGCAGTAGTTGAGACTTTACACGAGCATTAGAACAGACTGTACATGAGTATTAGAAAAGACTGTAGACATGTTTTAGAACAGAGTGTAGAGTTCCAGTAGTACAGACTCTAGACGACCATTAGAACAAACTGTAGATGTGCAGTAGTACAGAAAGTTGACAATTATTAAAAGAGACTGTAGACGTGCAGTATAACAGACTCTAGACAATTATTATCTATTAATAATAGAAAAGACTGTAGAGGTGCAGTTGAGCAGACTTCAGAGCAGCAGTAGTACAGACTCTAGATTGGCTTTAGAACTGACTATAGACGAGCATTAGAACAGGCTATAAACGTCCAGTAGAACAGACTCTATATAAGTATTAGAAAACACTCTAGATATGCTTTATAACAAAATGTAGAGGTGCAGTAGTTCCGACTGTAGACGAACATTAGAACAGACTGTATATGAATATTAGAAAACACTCTAAACATGCTTTAGAACAGACTGTAGAGGTGCAGTAATACAGACTGTAGATGAGAATTAGAAAAGACTGTAAAACGTCCAGTAGAACAGACTGACAATGTGCAGAAGAATAGACTGTAGAGATGCAGTAGTACAGACTGTAGACATGCATTAGAACAGACTGTATATGAGTATTAGAAAACACTCTAGACATGCTTTAGAACAGACTGTAGATGAGCAGTAATACAGACTGTAGACTTGCATTAGAACAGACTGTAGATGTGCAGTAGAACAGACTGTAGACGTTTATTAGAACAGACTGTAGACCTGCAAAAGAACAGACCGTAGATGAGTAGTAAAACAGACTATAGACTTGCATTAGAACAGACTGTAAAACTGACTGTAGATGAGCATTAGAACAGACTGTAAACATCCAGTAGAACAGACTGACAATGTGCAGAAGAATAGACTGTAGAAATGCAGTAGTACAGACTGTAGACGAGCATTAGAAGAGAGTGTAGATGTGCATTAGAACAGACTTTAGAAGTGCAGTAGTAGAGACTGTAGATGTGTAGTAGAACAGACTGTAGACTTACATTAGAACAGACTGTAGATGTGCATTAGAACAGACTGTAGACGTGCAGTAGAACAGACTGTAGATGAGCAGTAGTACAGACTGTAGGCTTGCTTTAGAACAGACAGTAGATGTACATTAGAACAGACTGTAGATGTGCAGTAAAACAGACTGTAGACGTGCAGTGGACGAGACTGTAGTAGAGCAGTAGTACATACTGTAAACTGGCATTAGAACAGACTGTAGAGGTGCAGGTGAACAGACAGTAGACGTGCAGTTGAGCAGACTTCAGAGCAGCAGTAGTACAGACTCTAGATTGGCTTTAGAACTGACTATAGACGAGCATTAGAACAGGCTATAAACGTCCAGTAGAACAGACTCTATATAAGTATTAGAAAACACTCTAGATATGCTTTATAACAAAATGTAGAGGTGCAGTCGTTCCGACTGTAGACGAACATTAGAACAGACTGTATATGAGTATTAGAAAACACTCTAAACATGCTTTAGAACAGACTGTAGAGGTGCAGTAATACAGACTGTAGATGAGAATTAGAAAAGACTGTAAACGTCCAGTAGAACAGACTGACAATGTGCAGAAGAATAGACTGTAGAGATGCAGTAGTACAGACTGTAGACATGCATTAGAACAGACTGTATATGAGTATTAGAAAACACTCTAGACATGCTTTAGAACAGACTGTAGATGAGCAGTAATACAGACTGTAGACTTGCATTAGAACAGACTGTAGATATGCAGTAGAACAGACTGTAGACGTTTATTAGAACAGACTGTAGACCTGCAAGAGAAAAGACCGTAGATGAGTAGTAAAACAGACTATAGACTTGCATTAGAACAGACTGTAAAACTGACTGTAGACGAGCATTAGAACAGACTGTAAACATCCAGTAGAACAGACTGACAATGTGCAGAAGAATAGACTGTAGAAATGCAGTAGTACGGACTGTAGACGAGCATTAGAAGAGAGTGTAGATGTGCATTAGAACAGACTTTAGAAGTGCAGTAGTAGAGACTGTAGATGTGTAGTAGAACAGACTGTAGGCGTGCGGTGGGCGAGACTGTAGTAGAGCAGTAGTACAGACTGTAAACTGGCATTAGAACAGACTGTAGAGGTGCAGGTGAACAGACAGTAGATGAGCAATAGTACAGACTGTAGACTTACATTAGAACAGACTGTAGATGTGCATTAGAACAGACTGTAGACGTGCAGTAGAACAGACTGTAGATGAGCAGTAGTACAGACTGTAGGCTTGCATTAGAACAGACAGTAGATGTACATTAGAACAGACTGTAGATGTGCAGTAAAACAGACTGTAGGCGTGCAGTGGACGAGACTGTAGTAGAGCCGTTGAACAGACTGTAAACTGGCATTAGAACAGACTGTAGAGGTGCAGGTGAACAGACAGTAGACGTGCAGTTAAGCAGACTTCAGAGCAGCAGTAGTACAGACTCTAGATTGGCTTTAGAACTGACTATAGACGAGCATTAGAACAGGCTATAAACGTCCAGTAGAACAGACTCTATATAAGTATTAGAAAACACTCTAGATATGCTTTATAACAAAATGTAGAGGTGCAGTAGTTCCGACTGTAGACGAACATTAGAACAGACTGTATATGAGTATTAGAAAACACTCTAAACATGCTTTAGAACAGACTGTAGAGGTGCAGTAATACAGACTGTAGATGAGAATTAGAAAAGACTGTAAACGTCAGTAGAACAGACTGACAATGTGCAGAAGAATAGACTGTAGAGATGCAGTAGTACAGACTGTAGACAAGCATTAGAACAGACTGTATATGAGTATTAGAAAACACTCTAGACATGCTTTAGAACAGACTGTAGAGCTGCAGTAGTTCAGACTGTAGACGAGTATTAGAACAGACTCTATATGAGTTTTAGAAAACACTCTGCACATGCTTTAGAACATATTGTAAAAGGTGCAGAATTTCTGACTGTAGACATGCATTAGAACAGACTGTATATGAGTATTAGAAAACACTCTAGACATGCTTTAGAACAGACTGTAGATGAGCAGTAATACAGACTGTAGACTTGCATTAGAACAGACTGTAGATGTGCAGTAGAACAGACTGTAGACGTTTATTAGAACAGACTGTAGACCTGCAAAAGAACAGACCGTAGATGAGTAGTAAAACAGACTATAGACTTGCATTAGAACAGACTGTAAAACTGACTGTAGACGAGCATTAGAACAGACTGTAAACATCCAGTAGAACAGACTGTAAATGAGCAGTAGTAGAGACTGTAGACTTGTATTAGAACAGACTGTAAACGTGCAGTAGAACAGACTGTAGATGAGCAATAAAACAGACTGTACACGTGCAGTAGAACAGACTGTAGATGAGCAGTTGTACAGACTGTAGACTTTAATTGGAACATACAGTAGATGTCCATTAGAATAGACTGTAGATGTGCAGTAGAACAGACTGACGAGGTGCAGAAGAATAGACTGAAGAGTTGCAGTAGTTGAGACTTTACACGAGGATTAGAACAGCCTGTACATGACTATTAGAAAAGACTGTAGACATGCCTTAGAAGAGACTGTAGAGGTGCAGTAGTACAGACTGTAGGCGAGCATTAAAACAAACTGTAGATGTGCAGTAGACCAGACTGTAGACGTGCAGTTGAACAGACTTTAGAGCAGCAGTAGTACAGACTCTAGATAGGCTTTAGAACAGACTGTAGATGAGCTTTAGAACAGACTGTAGAGGTGCAGTTGTACAGACTGTAGACGAGCATTAAAACAGACTGTATATTAGTATTAGAAAACACTCTAGACATGCTTTAGGACAAACTGTAGATGTGCAGTAGTACAGACTGTAGACGTTTTTAGAATAGACTGTAGACGTGCAGTAGAACAAACTGTAGACGAGCAGTAGTACAGACTGGAGAATTCCATTAGAACAGATTGTAGATGTGCATTAGAACAGACTGTAGATGTGCAAAAGAATAGACTGTAGAGGGCAGCAGTTGAGACTTTACGAACATTAGAACAGACTGTATATGAGTATTAGAAAACACTCTAAACATGCTTTAGAACAGACTGTAGAGGTGCAGTAATACAGACTGTAGATGAGAATTAGAAAAGACTGTAAACGTAGTAGAACAGACTGACAATGTGCAGAAGAATAGACTGTAGAGATGCAGTAGTACAGACTGTAGACAAGCATTAGAACAGACTGTATATGAGTATTAGAAAACACTGTAGACATGCTTTAGAACAGACTGTAGAGCTGCAGTAGTTCAGACTGTAGACGAGTATTAGAACAGACTCTATATGAGTTTTAGAAAACACTCTGCACATGCTTTAGAACATATTGTAAAAGGTGCAGTATTTCTGACTGTAGACATGCATTAGAACAGACTGTATATGAGTATTAGAAAACACTCTAGACATGCTTTAGAACAGACTGTAGATGAGCAGTAATACAGACTGTAGACTTGCATTAGAACAGACTGTAGATGTGCAGTAGAACAGACTGTAGACGTTTATTAGAACAGACTGTAGACCTGCAAAAGAACAGACCGTAGATGAGTAGTAAAACAGACTATAGACTTGCATTAGAACAGACTGTAAAACTGACTGTAGACGAGCATTAGAACAGACTGTAAACATCCAGTAGAACAGACTGTAAATGAGCAGTAGTAGAGACTGTAGACTTGTATTAGAACAGACTGTAGCGTGCAGTAGAACAGACTGTAGATGAGCATAAAACAGACTGTAGACGTGCAGTAGAACAGACTGTAGATGAGCAGTTGTACAGACTGTAGACTTTCATTGGAACATACAGTAGATGTCCATTAGAATAGACTGTAGATGTGCAGTAGAACAGACTGACGAGGTGCAGAAGAATAGACTGAAGAGTTGCAGTAGTTGAGACTTTACACGAGGATTAGAACAGCCTGTACATGACTATTAGAAAAGACTGTAGACATGCCTTAGAAGAGACTGTAGAGGTGCAGTAGTACAGACTGTAGACGAGCATTAAAACAAACTGTAGATGTGCAGTAGACCAGACTGTAGACGTGCAGTTGAACAGACTTTAGAGCAGCAGTAGTACAGACTCTAGATAGGCTTTAGAACAGACTGTAGATGAGCTTTAGAACAGACTGTAGAGGTGCAGTTGTACAGACTGTAGACGAGCATTAAAACAGACTGTATATTAGTATTAGAAAACACTCTAGACATGCTTTAGAACAAACTGTAGATGTGCAGTAGTACAGACTGTAGACGTTTTTAGAATAGACTGTAGACGTGCAGTAGAACAAACTGTAGACGAGCAGTAGTACAGACTGGAGAATTCCATTAGAACAGACTGTAGATGTGCATTAGAACAGACTGTAGATGTGCAAAAGAATAGACTGTAGAGGGCAGCAGTTGAGACTTTACGAGCATTAGAACAGACTGTACATGAGTATTAGAAAAGACTGTAGACATGTTTTAGAACAGACTGTAGAGTTCCAGTAGTACAGACTCTAGACGACCATTAGAACAGACTGTAGATGTGCAGTAGAAGAGACTGTAGAGGTGCAGCAGTACAGAAAGTTGACAATTATTAAAAGAGACTGTAGACGTGCAGTATAACAGACTCTAGACAATTATTATCTATTAACAATAGAAAAGACTGTAGAGGTGCAGTTGAACAGACTGTAGATGTGCAGTTGAATAGACTTCAAAGCAGAAGTAGAACAGACTCTAGATTGGCTTTGGAACAGACTGTAGACGAGCATTAGAACAAACAGTAAACAACCTGTAGAACAGACTAAGAATGTGCAGAAGAATAGACTCTAGAGGTGCAGTAGTACAGACTGTAGATGAGGATTAGAACAGACAGTATATGAGTATTAGAAAACACTGTAGACATGCTTTTGAACAGATTGTAGAGGTGCAGTAGTTCAGACTGTAGACGAGCATTAGAACAGACTGTAGATGTGCATTAGAACAGACTGTAGATGTTCAGTAGAACAGAATGTAGACTTGCAGTAGAACAGACTGCAGAGCAGCAGTAGTACAGACTCTAGACTGGCATTAAAACAGACTGTAGAGCTGCAGTAGAACAGAGGAGATGTAGAACAAACTGTAGAGGTGGAGTAGTAAAGACTTTTATTGGGCATTTGACGAGTATTTGAACAGACTATAGACGTGTATTAGAACAGACTGTAGATGTCCAGTAAACCAGTCTAATGATGCTGCAGAAGAAAATAATTTAAAGGTCCGTTAGTAGAGACTGTAGACGAGCATTAGAACAGACTGTAGATGTGCATTAGAACAGAATGTAGACATACAATAGAAAAGACGTAGAGGTGCAGTTGAACAGACTATAGACATGCAGTTGAAAAGACTTCAGAGCAGCAGTAGAACAGACTCTAGACTGGCTTTAGAACAGACTGTAGTCGTGCAGTAGAACAGACTGTATATGAGCAGTAAAACAGACTGTAGACGTGCAGTAGAACAGACTGCAGTAGAGCAGAGGTAAAGAATGTAAACTGGCATTAGAACAGACTGTTGAGGTGCAGTTAAAATGACTGTAGACGTGCAGTAATACAGACTGTAGACGAGCATTAGAACAGACTGTAGAAGTGCAGTAGTACAGACTTCAAATGTGCAGTAGAACAGACTGTAGACGTTTATTAGAACAGACTGTAGACTTGCAGTAGAACAGACCATAAATGAGCAGTAGTACAGACTGTAGACTTGCATTAGAACAGACTGTAGATGAGCAGTAGTACAGATTATAAACTCGCATTAGAACAGACTGTAGATGAGCAGTAGTACAGATTATAAACTTGCATTAGAACAGACTGTAGATGTGCATTAGAACAGACTGTAGATATGCAGAAAAAGAGACTGTAGACGTGCGGTAGAACAGACTGCAGTAGAGCAGAGGTACAGACTGTAAACTGGCATTAGAAGAGACTGTTGAGGTGCAGTTGAAAAGACTGTAGACGTGCAGTTGAACAGACTGTAGATGTGCATTTAAAAGACTGTAGGCGTGCAATACAACAGACTGTATACGAGCATTAGAACAGACTGTAGACATCTAGTAGAAAAGACCGTAGATGTGCAGTAGTACAGAATTAAGACTAGCATTAGAACAGACTGTGGACGAGCATAAGAACAGACTATAGACTGTAGATGTGCATTAGAACAGACTGTAGATGTTCAGTAGAACAGAATGTAGACTTGCAGTAGAACAGACTGCAGAGCAGCAGTAGTACAGACTCTAGACTGGCATTAAAACAGACTGTAGAGCTGCAGTAGAACAGACTGTAGAGGAGATGTAGAACAAACTGTAGAGGTGGAGTAGTAAAGACTTTTATTGGGCATTTGAACAGACTGTATTGAGCAATAGAACAGACTATAGATGTGCAGTAGTACAGACTGCATTAGAACAGACTGTGGACAGTATTTGAACAGACTATAGACGTGTATTAGAACAGACTGTAGATGTCCAGTAAACCAGTCTAATGATGCTGCAGAAGAAAATAATTTAAAGGTCCGTTAGTAGAGACTGTAGACGAGCATTAGAACAGACTGTAGATGTGCATTAGAACAGAATGTAGACATACAATAGAAAAGACGTAGAGGTGCAGTTGAACAGACTATAGACATGCAGTTGAAAAGACTTCAGAGCAGCAGTAGAACAGACTCTAGACTGGCTTTAGAACAGACTGTAGTCGTGCAGTAGAACAGACTGTATATGAGCAGTAAAACAGACTGTAGACGTGCAGTAGAACAGACTGCAGTAGAGCAGAGGTAAAGAATGTAAACTGGCATTAGAACAGACTGTTGAGGTGCAGTTAAAATGACTGTAGACGTGCAGTAATACAGACTGTAGACGAGCATTAGAACAGACTGTAGAAGTGCAGTAGTACAGACTTCAAATGTGCAGTAGAACAGACTGTAGACGTTTATTAGAACAGACTGTAGACTTGCAGTAGAACAGACCATAAATGAGCAGTAGTACAGACTGTAGACTTGCATTAGAACAGACTGTAGATGAGCAGTAGTACAGATTATAAACTCGCATTAGAACAGACAGTAGATGAGCAGTAGTACAGATTATAGACTTGCATTAGAACAGACTGTAGATGTGCATTAGAACAGACTGTAGATATGCAGAAAAAGAGACTGTAGACATGCGGTAGAACAGACTGCAGTAGAGCAGAGGTACAGACTGTAAACTGGCATTAGAAGAGACTGTTGAGGTGCAGTTGAAAAGACTGTAGACGTGCAGTTGAACAGACTGTAGATGTGCATTTAAAAGACTGTAGACGTACAATACAACAGACTGTATACGAGCATTAGAACAGACTGTAGACATCTAGTAGAAAAGACCGTAGATGTGCAGTAGTACAGAATTAAGACTAGCATTAGAACAGACTGTGGGCGAGCATTAGAACAGACTATAGACTGTAGGCGTTTATTAAAACAGACTGTAGACCTGCACTAGAACAGACCATAAATGAGCAGTAGTACAGACTATAGACTTGCATTAGAACAGACTGTAGATGTGCATTAGAAACAGACTTTAGAAGTGCAGTAGTAGAGACTGTAGATGTGTAGTAGAAAAGACTGTAGACGTTTATCAAAACAGACTGCAGACATGCAGTAGAACAGACTGTAGACGTGCAGTACAACAGACTGTAGGCAAGCATTAGAACAGACTGTAAACATCCAGTAGAACAGACTGACAATGTGCAGAAGAATAGACTTTAGAGGTGCAGTAGTACAGACTGTAGACGAGCATTAGAACAGACTGTATATGAGTATTAGAAAACACTGTAGACATGCTTTAGAACAGACTGTAGAAATGTAGTAGTTCAGACTGTAGACGAGCATTAGAACAGACTCTATATGAGTATTAGAAAACACTACTAGAAATGCTTTACAACAGACTGTAGAGGTGCAGTAATACAGACTGTAGACGAGCATTAAAAAAGACTGTAGAAGTGCAGTAGTACAGACTGTAAATGTGCAGAACAGACTGTAGACGTTTATTAAAACAGATTGTAGACGTGGAGTAGAACAGACCGTACATGAGCAGTAGTACAACTTGTAGACTTGCATTGGAACAGACTGTAGATGTGCATTAGAACAGACTGTAGATGTGCAGTAAAACAGACTGTAGACATGCAGTAGAACAGACTGCAGTAGAGCAATAGAACAGACTGTAAACTGGCATTAGAACAGACTGTAGAGGTGCAGTTGAACATACTGTAGACTTGCAGTTAAACAGACTTCAGAGCAGCAGTAGTACAGACACTAGATTGGCTTTAGAAATAACTGTAGATGAGCATTAAAAAAGACTGTAAACGTCCAGTAGAACAGACTGACAATGTGCAGAAGAATAGACTGTAGAGATGGAGTAGTACAGACTGTAGACGAGCATTAGAACAGACTGTATATAAGTATTACAAAACACTCTAGACATGCTTTAGAACAGACTGTAGAGGTGCAGTAATACAGACTGTAGACGAGCATTAGAACAGACTGTAGAGGTGCAGTTGAACAGACTGTAGACTTGCAGTTGAACAGACTGTAAACATTTATTAGAAGAGATTTTAGACCTGCAGTAGAACAGACCGTAGATGAGCTGTAGTAAAGACTGTAGACTTGCATTAGAAGAGACTGTATATGTGCATTAAAACAGACTTTAGAAGTGCAGTAGTAGAGACTGTAGACGTGCAGTAGAACAGACTGTAGATGAGCAGTAGTATAGACTGTAGACTTGCATTAGAACAGACTGTAGATGTGCAGTAGAACAGACTGTAGATATGCAGTAGAACAGACTGTAGACGTGCAGTACAACAGACTGCAGTAGAGCAGAGGTAAAGAATGTAAACTGGCATTAGAACAGACTGTTGAGGTGCAGTTAAAATGACTGTAGACGTGCAGTAATACAGACTGTAGACGAGCATAAGAACAGACTGTAGAAGTGCAGTAGTACAGACTTCAAATGTGCAGTAGAACAGACTGTAGACGTTTATTAGAACAGACTGTAGACTTGTAGATGAGCAGTAGTACAGACTGTAGACTTGCATTAGAACAGACTGTAGATGAGCAGTAGTACAGATTATAAACTCGCATTAGAACAGACTGTAGATGAGCAGTAGTACAGATTATAGACTTGCATTAGAACAGACTGTAGATGTGCAGTAGAACAGACTGTAGATATGCAGAAAAAGAGACTGTAGACGTGCAGTAGAACAGACTGCAGTAGAGCAGAGGTACAGACTGTAAACTGGCATTAGAAGAGACTGTTGAGGTGCAGTTGAAAAGACTGTAGACGTGCAGTTGAACAGACTGTAGATGTGCATTTAAAAGACTGTAGACGTACAATACAACAGACTGTATACGAGCATTAGAACAGACTGTAGACATCTAGTAGAAAAGACCGTAGATGTGCAGTAGTACAGAATTAAGACTAGCATTAGAACAGACTGTGGACGAGCATTAGAACAGACTATAGACTGTAGGCGTTTATTAAAACAGACTGTAGACCTGCACTAGAACAGACCATAAATGAGCAGTAGTACAGACTATAGACTTGCATTAGAACAGACTGTAGATGTGCATTAGAAACAGACTTTAGAAGTGCAGTAGTAGAGACTGTAGATGTGTAGTAGAAAAGACTGTAGACGTTTATCAAAACAGACTGCAGACATGCAGTAGAACAGACTGTAGACGTGCAGTACAACAGACTGTAGGCAAGCATTAGAACAGACTGTAAACATCCAGTAGAACAGACTGACAATGTGCAGAAGAATAGACTTTAGAGGTGCAGTAGTACAGACTGTAGACGAGCATTAGAACAGACTGTATATGAGTATTAGAAAACACTGTAGACATGCTTTAGAACAGACTGTAGAAATGTAGTAGTTCAGACTGTAACGAGCATTAGAACAGACTCTATATGAGTATTAGAAAACACTACTAGAAATGCTTTACAACAGACTGTAGAGGTGCAGTAATACAGACTGTAGACGAGCATTAAAAAAGACTGTAGAAGTGCAGTAGTACAGACTGTAAATGTGCAGAACAGACTGTAGACGTTTATTAAAACCAGACTTGTAGGCGTGGAGTAGAACAGACCGTACATGAGCAGTAGTACAACTTGTAGACTTGCATTGGAACAGACTGTAGATGTGCATTAGAACAGACTGTAGATGTGCAGTAAAACAGACTGTAGACATGCAGTAGAACAGACTGCAGTAGAGCAATAGAACAGACTGTAAACTGGCATTAGAACAGACTGTAGAGGTGCAGTTGAACATACTGTAGACTTGCAGTTAAACAGACTTCAGAGCAGCAGTAGTACAGACACTAGATTGGCTTTAGAAATGACTGTAGATGAGCATTAAAAAGACTGTAAACGTCAGTAGAACAGACTGACAATGTGCAGAAGAATAGACTGTAGAGATGGAGTAGTACAGACTGTAGACGAGCATTAGAACAGACTGTATATAAGTATTACAAAACACTCTAGACATGCTTTAGAACAGACTGTAGAGGTGCAGTAATACAGACTGTAGACGAGCATTAGAACAGACTGTAGAGGTGCAGTTGAACAGACTGTAGACTTGCAGTTGAACAGACTGTAAACATTTATTAGAAGAGATTTTAGACCTGCAGTAGAACAGACCGTAGATGAGCAGTAGTAAAGACTGTAGACTTGCATTAGAAGAGACTGTATATGTGCATTAAAACAGACTTTAGAAGTGCAGTAGTAGAGACTGTAGACGTGCAGTAGAACAGACTGTAGATGAGCAGTAGTATAGACTGTAGACTTGCATTAGAACAGACTGTAGATGTGCAGTAGAACAGACTGTAGATATGCAGTAAAAAGACTGTAGAAGTGCAATAGAACAGACTTCAGTAGAGCAGAGGTACAGACTGTAAAATGGCATTAGAACAGACTGTAGACTTGGAGTTGAACAGTCTTCAGAGCAGCAGCAGTAGTACAGACTCTAGTTTGGCTTTAGAACTGACTGTAGACGAGCATTAGAACAGACTGTAAACGTCAGTAGAACAGACTGTAAATGTGCATTAGAACAGACTGTAGGCGTACAATAGAACAGACTGTGACGAGCATTAGAACAGATTGTAGGCGTCAGTAGAACAGTCTGTATTTGTGCAGTTTTACAGACTAAAGACCTGCATTAGAGCAGACTGTGGACGAGCATTAGAACAGACAATAGACGTGCATAAGAACATAATGTAGTTGTGAAGTAGAACAAATTGTAGAGATGCAGTAGTACAGAATGTCGACAATTATCACAACAGTTTATAGTAGACAAAGAGTAGAACAGACTGTGGACTTGCATTAGAACAGACTGTAGATGTGCAGTAGAACAAACTGTAGATGTGCAGTAGAACAGACTGACGATGTGCAGAAGAATAGACTGTAGAGGGCAATAGTTGAGACTTTACACGAGCATTAGAACAGACTGTACATGAGTATTAGAAAAGACTGTAGACATGTTTTAGAACAGACTGTAGAGTTCCACTAGTACAGACTCTAGACGACCATCAGAACAAACTGTAGATGTGCAGTAGAAGAGACTGTAGAGGTGCAGTAGTACAGAAAGTTGACAATTATGAAAAGAGACTGTAGGCGTGCAGTAGAACAGACTCTAGACAATTATTAGAAAAGACTGTAGACATCCAGTAGAACAGACTGTAGATGTGCATTAGAGGAAACTGTAGACGTTTATTAAAAGAGACTATAGTCGTGCAGTAGAACAGACTGTAGGCGTACAATAGAACAGACTGTAGTGGTGCAGTTGAACAGATTGTAGACGTGCAGTTGAACAGACTTCATAGCAGCAGTAGTACAGACTCTAGAATGGCTTTAGAACTGATTGTAGACGAGCATTAGAACTGACTGTAGACGACCATTAGAACAGACTGTACATGTGCAGTAGAAGAGATTGTAGATGTGCAGTAGAACAGACTGTGGAGCCGCAGTAGTACACACTCTAGACTGGCATTAGAACAGACTGTAGACTTGCAGTAGAACAGACTGACAATGCTTCAGAGGAATAGACTTTAGTGGTGCAGTAGTTCAGACTATAGACGAGCATTAGAACAGACTTTATATTAGTATTAGAAAACTCTCTAGACATGCTTTAGAACAGACTGTAGAGGTGCAGTAGTACAGACTGTAGATGTGCAGTAGAACAGACTGTACGTTCATTATAACAGACTGTATAGGGCGTCAGTGGTAGAGCGGTCGTCTTTCAACCGGAAGGTAGTGTGTTCGATTCCGCTCTCCCACAATTCATTCTGTCGTTGTGTCCTTGGGCAAGACACTTAACCCACCTTGCCTCGTATGAATGTTTAAGAATGTTCAGTGAATGTATGTGGTGATGGTCAAAGAGGCCTTAGGGTCAAAATGGCTGCCACGTCTCTGTCAGTCTGCCCTAGGGCATCTGTGGCTACAGTTGTAGTTACCATCACCAGTGTGTGACTGTGTATGAATGAATAATGGACGGCTTGTGGGCGCTTTGAGTCCCTTGGTCCCTTGGGAGAAAAGCGCAATATAAATCCAATCCATTAACTGTAGACCTGCAGTAGAACAGACCGTAGATGAGCAGTAGTACAAACATTAGACTTGCATTAGAAAAGACTGTAGATGTGCATTAGAACAGACTTTAAAAGTGCAGTAGTATAGACTGTAGATATGCAGTAGAACAGACTGTAGAAGTTTATCAGAACAGACTGTAGACGTGCAGAAGAACAGACTGTAGGTGAGCAGTAGTACAAAATGTAGACTTTCATTAGAACAGACTGTAGATGTGCATTAGAACAGACTGTATATGAGCAGTAAAACAGACTGTAGAGGTGCAGTAGAACAGACTGCAGTAGAGCAGAAGTACAGACTGTAGACTTGCATTAGAAATGACTGTAAACATCCAGTAAAACAGACTGACAATGTGCAGAAGAATAGACTAGTTGCAGTACTACAGACTGTACATGAGCATTAGAACAGACTGTATATGAGTTTTAGAAAACACTGTAGACATGCTTTAGAACAGACTCTAGAGGTGCAGTTTAACAGATTGTGGACGAGCATTAGAACAGACTGTATATGAGTATTAGAAAACACTCTAGACATGCTTTAGAACAGACTGTAGAAGAGCAGTAGTTCAGACTGTAGACAAGCATTAGAACAAACTGTATATTTGAATTAGAAAACACTATAGACATGCTTTAGAACAGACTGTAGAGGTGCAGTTTAACAGACTGTAGACGAGCATTAGAACAGACTGTATTTGAGTATAAGAAAACACTCTAGACATGCTTTGGAACAGACTGTAGAGGTGCAGTAATACAGACTGTAGACGAGCATTAGAACAGTCTGTAGAAGTGCAGTATTACAGACTGTAGATGTGCAGTAGAACAGACTGTAGACATTTATTAGAAGAGATTTTAGACTTGCAGTAGAACAGACTGTAGAGCAGCAGTAGTACAGACTCTAGACTGGCATTAGAACAGACTGTAGACCTGCAGTAGAACAGACTGTAGAGGAGAAGTAGAACAAACTGTAGAGGTGGAGTAGTAAAGACTTTTATTGGGCATTAGAACAGACTGTATTCGAGCAATAGAACAGACTATAGATGTGCAGTAGTACAGACTGCATTAGAACAGACTGTGGACGAGTATTTGAAGAGACTATATACGTGTATAGAACAGACTGTAGATGTCCAGTAAAACAGACTAATGATGCTGCAGAAGAATAAAATTTAAAGGTCCGTTAGTAGAGACTGTAGGCGAGCATTAGAACAGACTGTGTATGAGTATTAGAATAGACTGTAGACATGCTTTAGAACAGACTGTAGAGGTGCAGTAGTACAGACTGTAGATGTGCATTAGAAGAGACTGTAGACCTTTAATAAAACCGACTAGAGTCGTGCAGTAGAACAGACTGCAGAAGAGCAGTAGAAGAGACAGTGGACTTGCAGTTGAACAGACTGTAGATGTGCATTAGAACAGACTGTAGATGTGCAGTAGAACAGAATGTAGACTTGCAGTAGAACAGACTGTAGAGCAGCAGTAGTACAGACTTTAGACTGGCATTAGAACAGACTGTAGACCTGCAGTAGAACAGACTGTAGAGGAGAAGTAGAACAAACTGTAGAGGTGGAGTAGTAAAGACTTTTATTGGGCATTAGAACAGACTGTATTCGAGCAATAGAACAGACTATAGATGTGCAGTAGTACAGACTGCATTAGAACAGACTGTGGACGAGTATTTGAAGAGACTATATACGTGTATAGAACAGACTGTAGATGTCCAGTAAAACAGACTAATGATGTTGCAGAAGAATAAAATTTAAAGGTCCGTTAGTAGAGTCTGTAGACGAGCATTAGAACAGACTGTGTATGAGTATTAGAATAGACTGTAGACATGCTTTAGAACAGACTGTAGAGGTGCAGTAGTACAGACTGTACACGAGCAGTAGTACAGACTGTAGACTCGCATTAGAACAGACTGTAGATGTGCATTAGAACAGAATGTAGACATACAATAGAACAGACGTAGAGGTGCAGTTTAACAGACTACAGACATGCAGTTGAACAGACTTCAGAGCAGCAGTAGAACAAACTCTAGACTGGCTTTAGAACAGACTGTAGACGTGCAGTAGAACAGACTGTATATGAGCAGTAAAACAGACTGTAGATGTACATTAGAACAGACTGTAGAAGTGCAGTAGTACAGACTATAGATGTGCAGTAGAACAGACTGTAGACGTTTATTACAACAGACTGTAGACCTGCAGTAGAACAGACCGTAAATGAGCAGTAGTACAGACTGTAGACTTGCATTAGAACAGACTGTAGATGTGCATTAGAAACAGACTTTAGAAGTGCAGTAGTTGAGACTGTAGATGTGCAGTAGTACAGACTGTAGACGAGCATTAGAACAGACTGTATATGAGTATTAGAAAATACTGTAGACATGCTTTAGAACAGATTGTAGAGGTGCAGTAATACAGACTGCAGATGAGCATTAGAACAGATTTTAGAAGTGCAGTAGTACAGACTGTAGATGAGCAGTAGCACAGACTGTAGACTTGCATTAGAACAGACTGTTGATGAGCATTAGAATAGACTTTAGAAGTACAGTAGTAATGACTGTAGAAATGCAGTAGAATAGACTATAGACGTTTATAAAAAGACTGTAGACGTGCAGTAGAACAAAATGCGGTAGAGCAGAGGTACAGACTGTAAAGTAGCATTATAAGAAACTGTAGACGTACAATAGAACAGACTGTAGGACGAGCGTTAGAACAGACTGTATACGTCCATTAGAACAGACTGTAGATGTGCATTAGAAAAGACTGACGATGTGCAGAATAATAGACTGTAGAGGTGCAGTTGTTAAAACTTTACACGAGCATTAGAACAGACTGTACATTAGTATTAGAAAAGACTGTAGACATGCTTTACAACAGACTGTAGAGGTGAAGTAGTACAAACTGTAGACAACCACTAGAACAAACTGTAGATGTGCGGTAGAAGAGACTGTAGAGGTGCTGTGGTACAGAATGTTGACTATTATTAGAAGAGACTGTAGGCATGCAGTAGAACAGAATCTAGACAATTATTAGAACAGACTGTAGACTTACAAGCACACACTGTAGATGTGCATTAGAAAAGACTGTAGACATTTATTAATACAGACTATAGTCGTGCAGTAGAACAGACTGTAGAAGTGCAGTAGAATAGACTGCAGTAGAGCAGTTGTACAGACTGTAGATGTGTAGTAGTACAGACTGTAGACGTTTCTCAGAACAGACTGTAGACGTGCAATAGAACAGACTGTAGATGAGCAGTAGTACAGACTGTAGACTTGCATTAGAATAGACTGTAGATGTGCATTAGAACAGACTGTAGACGTGCAGTTGAACAGACTATAGATGTGCATTTGAACTGATGTCAGAGCAGCAGTTGTACAGACTCTAGATTGGCTTTAGAACAGACTGTAGATGAGCTTTAGAACAGGCTGTAAACGTCCAGTAGAACAGACTGACAATTAGAACAGATTGTAGATATGCAGTAAAACAGACTGTAGACGTGCAGGTGAACAGAAATCAGAGCAGCAGTAGTACAGACTCTAGAATTACCTTAGAACAGACTGTAAACGAGCAATAGAAATGACTGTAAAGCGTCCCGTAGAACAAACTGACAATGTGCAAAAGAATAGACTCTAGAGCTGCAGTAGTACAGACTGTAGATGAGCAAATGAACAGACTGTATATGAGTTTTAGAAAACACTGTAGACATGCATTTATAAAAGACTGTAGAGGTGCAGTAATACAGACTGTAGACAAGCATTAGAACAGACTGTAGAAGTGCAGTAGTACAGACTGTAGAGGTGCAGTTGAACAGACTGTAGACGTGCAGTTGAACAGACTTCAGAGCAGAATTAGTACAGACTGTAGATTGTATAACAGACTGACAATTAGAACAGATTGTAGATGTGCAGTAAAAATGACTGTAGACATGCAGTAGAATAGAATGCAGTAGAGCAATAGTACAGACTGTAAAATGGCATTAGATCAGACTGTAGACATGCAGTAGAACAGACTGTAGAGGTGCAGTTGTACAGACTGTAGATGAGCATTAGAACAGACTGTTGATGTGCAGTAGAAAAGACTGTAGACGTACAATAGAACAGACTGTAGATGAGCATTAGAACAGAATGTAGCGTCCATTAGAACAGACTGTAGATGTGCAGTAGTAAAGACTAAAGACCTGCATAAGAATAGACTGTGGACGAGCATTAGAACAGACTGTAGATGTGCTTTAGTACAGACTGTAGAAGTGCAGTAATACAGACAGTAGACGAGCATTAGAAGAGACAGTAGAAGGGCAATAATAAATGTCGACATTCTGTACTACTGCACCTCAATAGTCTTTTCTACTGCACATCTACAGTCTGAAGTACTGCACTTCTACAGTCTGTTTTAATGCTTGTCTACAATCTATACAACTGCATCTCTACAGTCTGTTCTAAAGCATTTCTACAGTGTTTTCTAATACTCATATAGAGTATGTTCTAATGCTCATCTACAGTCTGTAGTAATGCACCTCTAGAGTCTATTCTTCTGCACATTGTCTGTTCTACTGCACGTCTACAGTCTGTTCTACTGCACCTCTACAGTCTGTTGTAAAGCATTTCTATTAGTGTTTTCTAATACTCATATACAATCTGTTCTAATGCTCATCTACAGTCAACTACTGCACCTCTACAGTCTGTTGTAAAGCATGTCTACAGTGTTTTCTAATACTCATATACAGTCTGTTCTAATGCTCGTCTACAGTCTGTACTACTGCACCACTACAGTCTATTCTTCTGCACATGCTCAGTCTGTTCTACTGGACATTTACAGTCTGTTCTAATGCTCGTCTACAGTCTTTTCTACTGCACGTCTTCTGTCTGTTCTAATAATTGTCTACATTCTGTACTACTGCTTCTTACAGTCTATACTACTGCACATCTATAGTCTGTTCTATTGCTCGAATATCGCCTGTTCTATTTCCCAATAACAGTCTTTACTACTCGACCTCTACAGTTTGTTCTACTGTTCCTCTACAGTCTGTTCTAATGCTCGTCTACAGTTTGTACAACTAGACCTCTACAGTCTGTTCTAAAGCATGTCTGCAGTGTTTTCTAATACTCATATACAGTCTGATCTAATGCTCATCTACAGTCTGTACTACTGCACCTCTAGAATCTATTATTCTGCACATTGACAGTCTGTTCTACTAGACGTTTACAGTCTATTCTAATGATCGTCTACAGTCTGTTCTACAGCCAATCTAGAGTCTGTACTACTGCTGCTCTGAAGACTGTTCAACTGCACGTCTACAGTCTGTTGAACTGCACCTCTACAGTCTGTTCTATTGTACATCTACAGTCTGTTCTAATGCACATCTACAGTCTGTTCTAATGCAAGTCGACAGTCTGAACTACTACTTGTCTAGAGTCTGTACTACTGCACATCTACAGTCTGTTCTAAAATTATGTCTACAGTCTATTCTAATACTCATATACAGTCTGTTCTATTTCTCGTGTACAGTCTGTAGTAATGCACCTTTAAAGTCTATTCTTCTGCAGCATCATCAGTCTGTTCTACTGCAAGTCTACAGTCTGTTCTATTAATTGTCTACAGTCCGCTCTACTGCACGTCTACAGTCCTTTCTAATAATTGTCGACAGTCTATAATACTGCAGCTCTACAGTCTCTTCTACTGCACATCTACAGTCTGTTCTAATGCTCGTCTATAGTCTGAACAACTGCACCTCTACAGTCTGTTCTAAAGCATGTCTAGAGTATTTTCTAATACTCATATATAGTATGTTCTAATGCTAGTCTATAGTCTGAACTACTGCACCTCTACAGTCTGTTCTAAAGCATGTCTAGAGTGTTTTCTAATACTCATATACAGTCTGTTCTAATGCGCGTTTACAGTCTGTACTAGTGCATCTCTACAGTCTATTCTTCTGCACATTGTCAGTCTGTTCTACTGGGACGTTTACAGTCTTTTCTAATACTCATATACAGTCTGTTCTAATGCTCGTGTAAAGACTGTAGACAAGCATTAGAACAGACTGTAAACGTCCAGTAGAAGAGACTGACAATGTGCAGAAGAATAGACTCTAGAGATGCAGTAGTACAGACTGTGGACGAGCATTAGAACAGACTGTAGATGTGCATTAGAACAGACTTTAGAAGTGCAGTAGTAGAGATTGTAGATGTGTAGTATAACAGACTGTAGACGTTTATAAGAACAGACTGTAGACGTGCAGTAGAACAGAGTATAGATGAGCAGTAGTACAGATTGTAGACTTACATTAGAACAGACTGTGGATGTGCAGTTAGAACAGACTGTAGATGTGCAGAAGAACAGACTGTAGACTGTAGGGAATATGGTCTTATTAATTAATAATTAATATGAATATTAATTATGAAATTTAATAATTGATATTTTGCTTATCAAAATATTAATTTCTTTCGGGGCACCACTCTAGTTTTGAACAGCTCCAGAGAAACTGTTTAGTCTAGTCTCATTAATCTAAAGGAAGTAAATTCTTCTCGTTTTCGAAAATTAATGAATTAAACATTGAAACAGTAAATGTCTTTATGGGGTTTTATTAAAGATTATAAAAATTTAAACAGTGAATAATGACAGGAAATGACACAAAGGGATAATTATTGACACATGAATGGGTAAATCAAAGAACGATAAAACACTTTACTTTCAGAGGATTTTGTGAAACAAAAGAAAGTAGGCCTATTGATTATTAACTCTATTATTAGATGAGGGGCTGTTACGGAGCGTTTAAAGGGGTTCGATGACGGTTTCTGAGGCCAAGGCTGTTATGTTTAGACAGTTAGATGCCAAACTTGTGTAACTAACGTTTAGACTCACCCTGGGGGTGATTGGTCTCAGATCTTAGCGGCGAGAGGTCTAGAGGTTGTCCGGAACCCTGTCGCAACCGATGGCGTTTGTCGCCTCCAGGATGGCCTGTTATTTCCACTCTCCAGAGGGCTGCCGTGGGCCCGGAGATTCAAAAGCGTCTCGTTACTGTCACAACTAGCCAAGCCTTTTAGCATCAGCGTCGTACACGAGTAAAATTGAGTCTTTCAAAGTTATTGAAGTCCACTGGAGAAGGTTTAGCGGCTGTGTTGCTGGCTTAAACTTGCTCGAGAAAGTTAGATTTTAGTCAAGCTAACTCTTTAGCAGGCAGGAAATCTTCAAAAATAAAAGCGAGGCAACTTCCTTTTGTTGGCAGGCTGGCAGGAAGTGCGCTACTTTGAACAGCTTTGTGAAGGAAACTTTATCGCGGCAAGCTAAACTTGCAGGCTTTAAAGTACAAAGAAAATTTACTCGTTACACGAGGTCCGGAGCTTGTGAGAGGTTCGAGGCCTACGGCCCTGAACGGACAAGAGGTCCAGTGCGAAGTGAAGAGGAGACGGAGTAGTGCAGAGAGCGTGTTTTGACCAGCGGTCACTTTTAACACTTTTGACAGGGTGTGTCTTACGGAGGAAGGCATTGCTTTGGGGGAGTTTAAATGTTTAAACTAAGTCTTAAACATTCCTTTTGTTTCACCCTATTTTCCTTGGTTTTCGTAAAACACACAAACACATTCGTACTTGCAGGATTATGCAAAGAAACATTTGTCAGACTTATTATAAAAACATATATTCATTACATTTTATTAACATAAAACGTAACTCTGTAGGAATGGAAGGAATTAGTTGACTTGTAAAACTCTGCATCCTGAAACAAACAGTATAATTGTTAGTACATTCACAATCTATCTAAGTAATAAAATAACAAAATGTCCTTTAATGAAATAACACCAAATGTCCTTCTTGAGTGCAGAGTCATTTGTCCAGCTAAACCAAAAGGGGGTAGTGTTTGACCATGCCCGAGCGACTATGATCAAAGACATTTTCAACTGTCAATCAGGATTAGAATAAAGTGTTCTCGAGAAAGCTGGATGGACACCTTATCTACAGGATTTGGCTTTTGGACATGGCGCCTAGCAGTCTGTGATGTTCCATGTGTCACCTTTGACACGGTGCTGGGTAGAACGAAGTTCCAATTCTTATAAAAGCAAAACAAAGTCATTAATAAGTTTCCTTTCCTTGACAAAACACGTTGGTGTCCTTTTATCTGAAAGAAAACGGGTTAGCATGTCTTCTTCTCAAGATTTACATCCACGGCCTGTCTCTGGAGGCCGATGGTGAAACAACAGTTGTTAATCTTGAAGACCCTTAGTGAAACAGTTTGGAGGTCTGTAAGTGATTAAACAAATGTTATAATCCGTGTGGCGTTCTGGAGGCTGATCTGCTACAGTCCCCTTTCGACACGGCTGGTTTCACAAGTTTCCGTGTCGACATCCTTGCAGACCAGGGAGTAAGCCACCCGTTAAACACATAGTTTGGCGTCATAACAGGTGTAATGATGCAAACATGATTAAGGAAAAGTATACAAGTGTAAAGGGGCTTTACTTGGTTTGTATTATATCCGTTGCTAATGGAGATAGATTAAGTTTATCACTTAAAGAAGGACTTATTGTGAAATAAAGAAATGAGAGAGCTGTCTCATTTAGTTTGTTTAAAGTTTAGGAGGTGTTTATAATAAAAGAAAATATGTTAGGAGGATCATAACTTGGAGGGACTTTGCATGCATTTAGGGACAAGGATATACATAGTGAATATGTAAGAGACATAATGGTTATGCGTGATCCTTCAAAGAATTCTTCTCATTGCTCGGCTGTCCACTGAGGAGCTGATGTCTATGAGCGTGTCATTTATCAGCAAGGCGACCATTTGAGTGTGTGTATGGTCTACAGTTTGGTTTGGTTGGTTTTAGAGTCTCACTGTGAGTGTTTACCACTGACACAGTGTCTTTCGGACGTTTTTTTAAGCGTTTGGAGTTGCTGCTGTTACTCCGAGGCTTGTCTATTACAGTGGAAATGTTAGCGGTATTCGCTTGTGAGCACCCGAGGTTACGCAAGGTACACACAGCGGCGGTTGCAACGAATTGATTCATTGACAGGAAAACCAGAGTTATCAGTTACAGTTATTGAATTACTCACAGTTACCACTGAAAGGTGAAAAGAGTTAGGAAATCAGAGTTAGAGGTTAGAGGTTAGTTGTTAGTGGTTACTGCGAGCTAAGGGATCCGTTTAAGACTACTTGGGAGCGTGAACGTCCCCTGTAGATCGCATGGGGTTTTGTGCAACTTTATCTGGTTGCAGTGTATCCACTTGAGAGTGGGTTCCTTTCTCCCTTTGGTGATCTTTATCTGATACACCACCGGGATAGTTTGTTGACAATGGTGTGCGGTCCCGCCCAACGCGGGAGGAATTTCAGCGTTAGTCGGTTGGTACCACCTCTTGTTTGTCCAGTGAGTTGGCTGAACATGTAGTACCACACTTTGTCTCCCACCTGTAGTTCGTCCCTAGATGACTTTTGGTCATAATAGACCTTACGTCCTTCTGCCCTTTTGCCTAGTTTTTCCTGGGCAAAGGCGAAGGTGATTCTCAGGTGTGCCTGGAGATCAGCCATGTACTGGTGTGAGGTATAGGCCGTGCGATGTTAGCCTCTCCTGGCTGATACAGTAAGTGTAGGGGAAGCATCATCTGCCTACCGGTCATGAGCTCAAAGCGGGAGACTCGGTCGCCGTGTGTGGCGTGGCTCTGATAGCCATCAGGACCAAGTGCAGTTTGACGTCCCAGTCTCGGTGATTAGATGCAACATATTTCTTTAGGATGTCGATCACCGTTCGGTTTGCTCTTTCTACTTGGCCTGAGGACTGGGGTGGTGGCTGGCGAATTTTGCCCATGGTTTGCCACAGTTGTCCCATCACCTCGGCGGTGAAGTGAGTCCCACGGTCAGAATCGACCTTACAGGGTAAGCCGAATCTGGAGAACACGTGGTTCATGAGTAGAAAGGCTGTGGTCTGTGCCGTGTCGTTTGGGGCTGGAAGTCCTTTCACCCATTTAGTGAAGGCACAGGTGACCATTAGGATGTATTTGTTGCCCCTTGTTGATTTAGTCAGGGTCCCATCCAATCGATTTGGAGGTCAGACCACAGAAAAGAAATGCCCCTTCTTTGTAAGGGTGCACGATGGAGTGGTCTTGTCGGTTGAGATTGGCAGCATACTAGGCAGCCTTTGATGTATTCTGCCACGGCCATTTGCATGTGTGGCCAGTATGCCACTTGTTGAAGTGCCTGATGTGTTGCGCGGACACCTCTGTGGCCTGCTAAAGGAGCGTCATGTGCGTGCGTTAGCATGACCCCTTAGGCTCTGAGGCACTACGAACGCAGGTGAAGTGAGGGTGTCAGAGACGTGAACAAGCAAGCCATGACGCAGGTGGAGTTGAGCGCGCACCGCCCATAGCTTTGTAAGATATGCGTCGGAGGAAAAGTCAGTGTCTGATGGGGTTAGACATCGGGTCTGAAAGGTAAAGCATAAGTTTGTGGATTGCCGAGTCCGCTGCTTGAAGCAACGAGGCCGGAACCAGTGAAAGAAAGAAAGGAAGTTGATGGGTCTGCAGGGGTCAGAGCCGAGGCACGGTGCGGTTGCCTTAGATCGGGTAACCAGACAGACAGAATGGGTGGGTTGGGTGGGAAGGGGTCGATCGTGCGAGGTTTCTGGCTGGAATTGCCAGAGAGCTTTGTCTAGAGCCCCTTGTTTTGCCATGAGGTCTGCCTGATCGTTCAGGTCTTTGTCTGTATCGAGGAGAGCAGGAGCCTGTCTGTACAACCATTACCTCAGCATCAGCCAGATCGACCCTGCAGATAGTGTCGGTATCGACCACAAGTGAGGGGTATATGGCGATTGCTCCGGAAGGTTTTGTGTAGACAACTCCGGTCTCCTGTTGTTCAGTCGCGAGTGAGTGTGGCATACGTCCTATGACTGGGATTCTGAGTTCACAGTCATGGAACCTAGTGTCAATCAGCCAACCTAAAGGTGTGGCCTTCGGGACGAGAATGCTATTGGCAGTAGGATTCTGCACTAGCACGTGTGTTGATCGAGTCGAGCTCGACCAGGGTGTTGCCTGGACAGACAAGCCTAACTCAACGAACAGAGGCGACGGTTGGAAGAACGCTTGTGAAGAGTTAACTTGTTGTCCTGGAAACGCTTTCAGGCGTATGTCCATGATGTTACGCGCGGTATCGTGAGATGGCAGTCGTTACTTACCTGACACACGTCGGGGATCGTTTGACCCGATCTCAAGTTTCCTTTGGTCAGTGAAAGTGATTCTTTCGTACTCCAGTCAGGGACCAGAGAACGTTGTTAATGGTGTCGACTTGTGCGTCGAGTCTGACTAGCATGTCAGCCCCAATGTACACTGAATGTGAGAGATTAGGGATGACAGCAAGCGTGTGGGTCAGTTCTCTTTGTTCCATCGCGATGGCAGAGCATAGACCGATGGCGGTTAACGCGAGTCGGTGTGGGGTTAGCAGGAACCTAGTGCGCTTCTTTATGAAGGTCAGGCACGGGTTTATCTGCGTTAGAGTGTTAAACAGCTCCTGGCTGATGGCAGATTTGTCAGCCCATAAGGCCATCACGACATTGTCAACTGGAGTTGCTTCCAGTGAGATGCCATTGACAATCTGGGGTGTCATCACTAATGGGTCCTTCAGCGTGCATAGGAAGTTGTCACGCAATGTAAAGGGGTTTGGTTCGCACCGAGGTTGCATGGTTGTTGTACCAGCGATGTCGGTGGCTACCCTGCCGATTGGTGATTCCCTATCAATCGCATAGCACTGAGATTCATTCAGGAAGATTGGAAGTGGTTCTCGCACTTGGGCCCAAATCTTCAGCTGCTTGAAGTTGATCAGTGGTTCAAAGCGATTGAGGATGTCTTTTCCAATCAGAAGTGGGACATTGTCAAGGTGGGACACGTACACTGGGTGTATCAGTGTCATGGGTCCGATGGTCAGTTGGACTAAGGCTACCTTGTTGATGATCGTCCGATCATCAGAGTAAAAGGCCTTATTTCTAAAGAGCACGGGTGGGACTTCAAGTCCCTGTGGGATCTTCTCGCTATAGCCTGGAGTGATCTGAACAGGTTGCCTGAAATTAGGCTGATGTCAGCGGCTGTGTCGAGAAGTGCTTTGTGCGTCAAGTGGTCTTCTAACAAGACAGAGAGATAAAGCTTTGAGCTACTCCCTTTTCAGTTAGGTGACCCAGAAATTGGTGAAAGGGTGTTTCACATTCGATAGTCGTGGCGTGGTCATGGCACAGCCCGATGTTTGGGTTCACTTGGACGGCGCTAGGCGGACTGAGGTATTTGTGATCTGGATCACTTCCCTCCGTGTTGTCCATGCTAGGGTCCTGGACAATGTCATTGAGTGGCTCTGGATCGTCAGAGCCTAGGTACAGGTCTGGGAGATGTTCATTCCCTTCAGTAGACTCTGTATTTTCGTTGCGTGTTAAGTCGACTTGGATCGGTTGTGACTGTGTCTGAATCGGGGCCTTAGAGGCCTCCACCGTATACAGATCAGCCTTGTCCTTGGACTTTTGCGCGATTCGTTTGAGTATGCGTTCTATGGCCCGAGCCTCCTCTGTAGTCAGACTCCGCTATCGCGATCAGTCTGAGTTTCAGGGGCTCGGTCTCATGATTTTGTCGTTTGACAGGTGAGCTACCTGATGATCGTTGGTCTTGGGACAGACGATAATGGTTTCTCCTGTCGTCAGCGGTTTTGATAGGACCCCCTTGGTTACGGTTTGGATTGGTTCGAAATTTATTTTCAACCGAGGTCTCCATTGAGGACCCTGGTCTTTGAACTTACGTTCAGGCCAGGTCGGGTGTGGACCCAGCTCTCTTTGTGTGGTCGAGGTCCCTCTTTCCTGTCTGGAAAGCGGGAGGCTCCTGGGCCATTTGGATTGGAGGTCGGCGCTCCTTCGAGCGCTAGGCTCCGATCTCTGATGACAAGAGTGTCTGGCTTTTGACGCGTTTAGTCTGCCTCAGCCTCTGTTTAGTGAATGCCCGCATTGCCAGCTCGCGAAGTTGGTGGCTGGTCTGCGTTTGTGGGCATGCAGAAACGCCAAGATGATGGCTGGTAGTTGGATGGAGGTTTTGCACAAAGAGGGCTTTGAAGTTTTCATCCTCCTCCATGTTTGGTTCACTGAGTGGACCGAAATAAGCTTTGCGTAGCCGATGATAGTATAGCTGTGGGGACTCTGGCCGTGCCTGTTTGATCATTAGGGCGGCAGTCAGACCCACATTTACCGTAACGTCTGAGAATTCCACCATGAGAGACTGACTAAGGAGATCAAAGTCAGCTTGGACCTCAGGAGGTTGGCGTTCGATGAACATCTCTGCTTGATGTTAGTTTTATCAGAAAGATTTTGTCCGCAGCAGTAACATTGGGTATTCTTTGTAGGTAGAATTCAATGTCGCGAAGATAAGCACTCACGTCATAAGGCGCTCCTTGATGGGGCTCAAAGCGAGTGATATCGCGCAATTTTGTCAAAGTCTCTGTTAGTGGGACCGTAGTCCAGATGTCTCTGTTTCAAAGCTGGTTGTGGGACAAAGTCCGATTGCCTACCTGTTGGTAGTGCGAAGTAATCCGAATGCCTACCTGTGGAAGCTCGCGGAAAGACGGCCGGGCTCTCGGCACCGGTTGGTCCTCTTTCCGTTGCGTCCAAGCGAGGCGGTAGGGTCGAGAAATCAGATTAGTTAGTGAGGTAGCTCCCTCCTGGGAGTTTTCCTTTGGTTTAACAGGTTGGTATGCGGTGTAACCAGCACTTGGTTCGGAGTGCTTTTAAACTCTGTTTTGTTACCTGGTTGTATCTGGGCGGCTTCTGTTAAGCACGCCTGAAGTTGTTCAATAAGCTGGCGGTCTAAGTCACCTTGTTGAGTGAGGGCCTCTACCCGTGCACTCAGGGACTCTCTCCGCCGAGCTTCCTGTGCGGACAGCTGTGCACTTTTGCCTGCTTTGATGAGTTCCTCTCGCATAGCGTCGTGCTCATTGCGATGGTCACTGAGCTGCAGTTCTGCTAGGTCACGAGCAGACCTTTTTTCGCTCAGCTCGTTCCTTAGGTCACTGAGGGTCCCCTCAGTTATCTGGAGTTTGGTGTGTAACTCCTCAAAGTCAGGTTCTGTCTTTTGGAGTGTTTGTGCAAGAGTTTGTAACTCTTGGTTCTGTTTTTCAGAATTCTCCAGGGCTCCTTGGGTCAGCTGGAGTTCCTGATTCAATGTCTTGATATCGCGTTGGAAGCGGGCGAGGTCCTGTTTCTGGACCTGGATTTTCTCGTGGCTGCGTGCCAGGAGATCCTCAGCGTGTTTCTGCTGCGCATAACAGTAGCCATTTGACCTAACAGCTTAGTTAGATCCTTGTCTTTTGGCTTAGAGGTTAGCGCAATGCTAATCAAGGAGCTAAGAACTGAATCTAGCTCGTTGGGAGGTGTGGTCTGAATCTCGTCAACATATTGGGGTAGCACCTGTTCTGTTAAATCATTTAGAGCCTAGTCTAAGTGATCCAGAAGCTTGATGGGACTACCAGAACCTGTAGACTGTGAGTCAGACTTGTTGAAAATGGGGTTTCTCTGAGAAAGTGAGTTATTGTTAGATTACGTTTTAACTGCAAGGAGAGAGTTACTACTTGTAGAGTGTTACGAAGAAGGCGCGTAAAACTCAAGCAGACTGTGAAAGGATTTTTGAAAATCTGAGTAAAAGTGTAAATAATAAAAAAAAATAATGAAGGAATAAAAATTAAAGTTAACATTTTATTTTATTTAAAATAAAATAAAATTACAATAAAATTAAAATAAAAGGGGTATTAAGTCAAATAAGTCAGATTGAAAGTAATAAAAGAAGAAATTGTTGAAGTGGAAGTTGGTATAAAGTCTATTTCTGAGTGAAATGACCTTATGCTAGTATTAAGCAGTGACTATGTAGCAATAGCCTAGTGGTGTGAATGTTAATGAGGGTTGACAGTGCTAATTTGTAAAATTAACAGTGCAGAATCAGTGGGTTTAATCTAACAATTCATGCAGGTAATCAGCTTTTAAATTACAGCTATGACAAAATTCGTGCAGGGTTAAGTCTGTTCAGGCGTAACAGCAGGGTTGTCGTAGTGTTAGTAAGCTGTTAGCATTAGCATTCCAATTTGACAAATCCTGTGTAGATAGGAAAGTCACAAAACAAGTCTTAAATTGTTAATCAAGACAAATTAATAATCAAATTAAATGCAGGGTTAGCATCAAAGATTTTCCAAAAGCAGATGCAATGTTCATTAAAAATGTCACAATTGTTAGTTAACTCCTATTGTGCATTCAAGGTTGTTAAACACAGGCATTAACAACAATCAAAAACAGCTTAATAGCAGTTCAGTAGTTGTTAATAACGCAGAGTAATTCACTTTTTATGTTAATTCAATCAGGCTTTTCAGTGTCAATGAAAGCTTAAATTATTCAGTTGTTAAGTTCTAAACTTGAATTAGTCACTGTTTTAAGGAAAAGTGTAATTCCGTTGAGTGACCACCAGAGAGAGACGTAGAGCTCCTCTGAGATTTTTAGAAGTTTCGCACTTCTCTTCCGCTAGGGGCAGTAGAAACTTGTGTCTGTGGTTTTACTACTTCTTTCCGCTAGGGGGCGATAAAGACTCTCGTGAGTCAGTGGTTTTACCACTTCTTTCCGCTAGGGGCGATAGAGACTCTCGTGAGTCTCTGGCTTCGAGTGAAGTCTCCGGCACGCCCCTTTGAGGGTGCCGGGCAAAGTTTGTTTTTAGCTCCAGTCAGAGACTGACTTGGGACGTCTACAACTTGTTAAACCAGCGGTTTAAACACAGCAGCGCTTTGTACAAAGCAGGTACAAGGCCACGTTTTAAACACAAGCACATTTACCACAGCAGGCTCAAACCACGTTTTTAGACAAAAGCATACGGCAGCCCACGTGGCTTTTAGGGGAGGTTTTCACAGTTAGCTAGTCTGTGAAGGCCTACAGCACGGGTTTTTTAATCCATTCAAAATACACCCAGGCTCATAAGCCTTAGGCAAGACAAGTTTTCTCATAAAAATCCGATTATGTAGGCAATTTTTTCAACTTGTAAGAGACAATTTTAACTTAACTCTGGCATAGCACAGTAGTTAGCTTTTTGTCTCGGGCCCATATGAAGTTACACACTTTGTCTCGTGTGTTTAACATGCATGCAATTTGCAGAGTCTCTAAGCTTTGTAACAGACTCTAAGCAACTTTTAACAAGTACTTGATTAATGCTCTGGCCATAAATGTGCGTACAATACTAATTGTAATGCAAAATAATATCAGTCCAGCTGGTACGATTTGAATTAGCAATTTCGACAGCGCTTCACACTTAACAAACAAAAGCACAACTCTCACACACACACACACGCACGCGGTTAAACGCATTGCTAAGTAACAGCACAACAAAGGCACAGCTTTCAGTGGACAGCAATTTTGTAAAGACTTTGGATATTGAGTGATTCTAATGTTTAATCAAGAAAATTCTTCCGAGGCTCACGCGGGGCGTCAAAAATAATATGTAGGGAATATGGTCTTATTAATTAATAATTAATATGAATATTAATTATGGAAATTAATAATTAATATTTTGCTTATCAAAATATTAATTTCTTTCGAGCACCACTCTAGTTTTGAACAGATCCAGAGAAACTGTTTAGTCTAGTCTCATTAATCTAAAGGAAGTAAATTCTTCGTTTTGAAAATTAATGAATTACACATTGAAACAGTAAATGTCTTTATGGGGTTTTATTAAAGATTATAAAAATTTAAACAGTGAATAATTACAGGGAAATGACACAAAGGGATAATTATTGACACATGAATGGGTAAATCAAAGAACGATAAAACACTTTACTTTCAGAGGATTTTGTGAAACAAAAGAAAGTAGGCCTATTGATTATTAACTCTATTATTAGATGAGGGGCTGTTACGGAGCGTTTAAAGGGGTTCGATGACGGTTTCTGAGGCCAAGGCTGTTATGTTTAGACAGTTAGACGCCAAACTTGTGTAACTAACGTTTAGACTCACCCTGGGGTCGTGATTGGTCTCAGATCTTAGCGACGAGAGGTCTAGAGGTTGTCCGAACCCTGTCGCAACCGATGACGCGTTTGTCGCCTCCAGGATGGCCTGTTATTTCCACTCTCCAGAGGGCTGCCGTGGGCCCGGAGATTCAAAAGCGTCTCGTTACTGTCACAACTAGCCAAGCCTTTTAGCATCAGCGTCGTACACCGAGTAAAATTGAGTCTTTCAAAGTTATTATAAGTCCACTGGAGAAGGTTTAGCGGCTGTGTTGCTGGCTTAAACTTGCTCGAGAAAGTTAGATTTTAGTCAAGCTAACTCTTTAGGCAGGAAATCTTCAAAAATAAAAGCGAGGCAACTTCCTTTTGTTGGCAGGCTGGCAGGAAGTGCGCTACTTTGAACAGCTTTGTGAAGGAAACTTATCGCTGCAAGCTAAACTTGCAGGCTTTAAAGTACAAAGAAAATTTACTGCTACACGAGGTCCGAGCTTGTGAGAGGTTCGAGGGCCTACGGCCCTGGAACGGACAAGAGGTCCAGTGCGAAGTGAAGAGGAGACGGAGAGTAGTGCAGAGAGAGCGTGTTTTGACCAGCGGTCACTTTTAACACTTTTGACAGGGTGTGTCTTACGGAGGAAGGCATTGCTTTGGGGGGGAGTTTAAATGTTTAAACTAAGTCTTAAACATTCCTTTTGTTTCACCCTATTTTCCTTGGTTTTCGTAAAACACACAAACACATTCGTACTTGCAGGATTATGCAAAGAAACATTTGTCAGACTTATTATAAAAACATATATTCATTACATTTTATTAACATAAAACTCTGTAGGAATGGAAGGAATTAGTTGACTTGTAAAACTCTGCATCCTGGAAACAAACAGTATAATTGTTAGTACATTCACAATCTATCTAAGTAATAAAATAACAAAATGTCCTTTAATGAAATAACACCAAATGTCCTTCTTGAGTGCAGAGTCATTTGTCCAGCTAAACCAAAAGGGGGTAGTGTTTGACCATGCCCGACGACTATGATCAAAGACATTTTCAACTGTCAATCAGGATTAGAATAAAGTGTTCTCGAGAAAGCTGGATGGACACCTTATCTACAGGATTTCGGCTTTTGGACATGGCGCCTAGCAGTCTGTGATGTTCCATGTGTCACCTTTGACACGGTGCTGGGTAGAACGAAGTTCCAATTCTTATAAAAGCAAAACAAAGTCATTAATAAGTTTCCTTTCCTTGACAAAACACGTTGGTGTCCTTTTATCTGAAAGAAAACGGGTTAGCATGTCTTCTTCTCAAGATTTACATCCACGGCCTGTCTCTGGAGGCCGATGGTGAAACAACAGTTGTTAATCTTGAAGACCCTTAGTGAAACAGTTTGGAGGTCTGTAAGTGATTAAACAAATGTTATAATCCGTGTGGCGTTCTGGAGGCTGATCTGCTACAGTCCCCCCTTTCGACACGAAGCTGGTTTCACAAGTTTCCGTGTCGACATCCTTGCAGACCAGGAGTAAGCCACACGTTAAACACATAGTTTGGCGTCATAACAGGTGTAATGATGCAAACATGATTAAGGAAAAGTATACAAGTGTAAAGGGGCTTTACTTGGTTTGTATTATATCCGTTGCTAATGGAGATAGATTAAGTTTATCACTTAAAGAAGGACTTATTGTGAAATAAAGAAATGAGAGAGCTGTCTCATTTAGTTTGTTTAAAGTTTAGGGAGGTGTTTATAATAAAAGAAAATATGTTAGGAGGATCATAACTTGGAGGGACTTTGCATGCATTTAGGGACAAGGATATACATAGTGAATATGTAAGAGACATAATGGTTATGCGTGATCCTTCAAAGAATTCTTCTCATTGCTCGGCTGTCCACTGAGGAGCTGATGTCTATGAGCGTGTCATTTATCAGCAAGGCGACCATTTGAGTGTGTGTATGGTCTACAGTTTGGTTTGGTTGGTTTTAGAGTCTCACTGTGAGTGTTTACCACTGACACAGTGTCTTTCGGACGTTTTTTTAAGCGTTTGGAGTTGCTGCTGTTACTCCGAGGCTTGTCTATTACAGTGGAAATGTTAGCGGTATTCGCTTGTGAGCACCCGAGGTTACGCAAGGTACACACAGCGGCGGTTGCAACGAATTGATTCATTGACAGGAAAACCAGAGTTATCAGTTACAGTTATTGAATTACTCACAGTTACCACTGAAAGGTGAAAAGAGTTAGGAAATCAGAGTTAGAGGTTAGAGGTTAGTTGTTAGTGGTTACTGCGAGCTAAGGGATCCGTTTAAGACTACTTGGGAGCGTGAACGTCCCCTGTAGATCGCATGGGGTTTTGTGCAACTTTATCTGGTTGCAGTGTATCCACTTGAGAGTGGGTTCCTTTCTCCCTTTGGTGATCTTTATCTGATACACCACCGGGGATAGTTTGTTGACAATGGTGTACGGTCCCGCCCAACGCGGGAGGAATTTCAGCGTTAGTCGGTTGGTACCACCTCTTGTTTGTCCAGTGAGTTGGCTGAACATGTAGTACCACACTTTGTCTCCCACCTGTAGTTCGTCCCTAGATGACTTTTGGTCATAATAGACCTTACGTCCTTCTGCCCTTTTGCCTAGTTTTTCCTGGGCAAAGGCGAAGGTGATTCTCAGGTGTGCCTGGAGATCAGCCATGTACTGGTGTGAGGTATAGGCCGTAGCGATGTTAGCCTCTCCTGGCTGATACAGTAAGTGTAGGGGAAGCATCATCTGCCTACCGGTCATGAGCTCAAACGGGAGACTCGGTCGCCGTGTGTGGCGTGGCTCTGATAGCCATCAGGACCAAGTGCAGTTTGACGTCCCAGTCTCGGTGATTAGATGCAACATATTTCTTTAGGATGTCGATCACCGTTCGGTTTGCTCTTTCTACTTGGCCTGAGGACTGGGGTGGTGGCTGACGTGGAATTTTGCCCATGGTTTGCCACAGTTGTCCCATCACCTCGGCGGTGAAGTGAGTCCCACGGTCAGAATCGACCTTACAGGGTAAGCCGAATCTGGAGAACACGTGGTTCATGAGTAGAAAGGCTGTGGTCTGTGCCGTGTCGTTTGGGGCTGGAAGTCCTTTCACCCATTTAGTGAAGGCACAGGTGACCATTAGGATGTATTTGTTGCCCCTTGTTGATTTAGTCAGGGTCCCATCCAATCGATTTGGAGGTCAGACCACAGAAAAGAAATGCCCCTTCTTTGTAAGGGTGCACGATGGAGTGGTCTTGTCGGTTGAGATTGGCAGCATACTAGGCAGCCTTTGATGTATTCTGCCACGGCCATTTGCATGTGTGGCCAGTATGCCACTTGTTGAAGTGCCTGATGTGTTGCGCGGACACCTCTGTGGCCTGCTAAAGGAGCGTCATGTGCGTGCGTTAGCATGACCCCTTAGGCTCTGAGGCACTACGAACGCAGGTGAAGTGAGGGTGTCAGAGACGTGACAAGCAAGCCATGACGCAGGTGGAGTTGGCGCACCGCCCATAGCTTTGTAAGATATGCGTCGGAGGAAAAGTCAGTGTCTGATGGGGTTAGACATCGGGTCTGAAAGGTAAAGCATAAGTTTGTGGATTGCCGAGTCCGCTGCTTGAAGGGCAACGAGGCCGGAACCAGTGAAAGAAAGAAAGGAAGTTGATGGGTCTGCAGGGGTCAGAGCCGAGGCACGGTGCGTTGCCTTAGATCGGGTAACCAGACAGACAGAATGGGTGGGTTGGGTGGGAAGGGGTCGATCGTGCGAGGTTTCTGGCTGGAATTGCCAGAGAGCTTTGTCTAGAGCCCCTTGTTTTGCCATGAGGTCTGCCTGATCGTTCAGGTCTTTGTCTGTATCGAGGAGAGCAGGAGCCTGTCTGTACAACCATTACCTCAGCATCAGCCAGATCGACCCTGCAGATAGTGTCGGTATCGACCACAAGTGAGGGGTATATGGCGATTGCTCGGAAGGTTTTGTGTAGACAACTCCGGTCTCCTGTTGTTCAGTCGCGAGTGAGTGTGGCATACGTCCTATGACTGGGATTCTGAGTTCACAGTCATGGAACCTAGTGTCAATCAGCCAACCTAAAGGTGTGGCCTTCGGGACGAGAATGCTATTGGCAGTAGGATTCTGCACTAGCACGTGTGTTGATCGAGAGTCGAGCTCGACCAGGGTGTTGCCTGGACAGACAAGCCTAACTCAACGAACAGAGGCGACGGTTGGAAGAACGCTTGTGAAGAGTTAACTTGTTGTCCTGGAAAGCGCTTTCAGAGCGTATGTCCATGATGTTACGCGCGGTATCGTGAGATGGCAGTCGTTACTTACCTGACACACGCCGGGGATCGCTTGACCCGATCTCAAGTTTCCTTTGGTCAGTGAAAGTGATTCTTTCGTACTCCAGTCAGGGACCAGAGAAGCGTTGTTAATGGTGTCGACTTGTGCGTCGAGTCTGACTAGCATGTCAGCCCCAATGTACACTGAATGTGAGAGATTAGGGATGACAGCAAACGTGTGGGTCAGTTCTCTTTGTTCCATCGCAACGATGGCAGAGCATAGACCGATGGCGGTTAACGCATGAGTCGGTGTGGGGTTAGCAGGAACCTAGTGCGCTTCTTTATGAAGGTCAGGCACGGGTTTATCTGCGTTAGAGTGTTAAACAGCTCCTGGCTGATGGCAGATTTGTCAGCCCATAAGGCCATCACGACATTGTCAACTGGAGTTGCTTCCAGTGAGATGCCATTGACAATCTGGGGTGTCATCACTAATGGGTCCTTCAGCGTGCATAGGAAGTTGTCACGCAATGTAAAGGGGTTTGGTTCGCACCGAGGTTGCATGGTTGTTGTACCAGCGATGTCGGTGGCTACCCTGCCGATTGGTGATTCCCTATCAATCGCATAGCACTGAGATTCATTCAGGAAGATTGGAAGTGGTTCTCGCACTTGGGCCCAAATCTTCAGCTGCTTGAAGTTGATCAGTGGTTCAAAGCGATTGAGGATGTCTTTTCCAATCAGAAGTGGGACATTGTCAAGGTGGGACACGTACACTGGGTGTATCAGTGTCATGGGTCCGATGGTCAGTTGGACTAAGGCTACCTTGTTGATGATCGTCCGATCATCAGAGTAAGGCCTTATTTCTAAAGAGCACGGGTGGGACTTCAAGTCCCTGTGGGATCTTCTCGCTATAGCCTGGAGTGATCTGAACAGGTTGCCTGAAATTAGGCTGATGTCAGCGGCTGTGTCGAGAAGTGCTTTGTGCGTCAAGTGGTCTTCTAACAAGACAGAGAGATAAAGCTTTGAGCTACTCCCTTTTCAGTTAGGTGACCCAGAAATTGGTGAAAGGGTGTTTCACATTCGATAGTCGTGGCGTGGTCATGGCACAGCCCGATGTTTGGGTTCACTTGGACGGCGCTAGACGGACTGAGGTATTTGTGATCTGGATCACTTCCCTCCGTGTTGTCCATGCTAGGGTCCTGGACAATGTCATTGAGTGGCTCTGGATCGTCAGAGCCTAGGTACAGGTCTGGGAGATGTTCATTCCCTTCAGTAGACTCTGTATTTTCGTTGCGTGTTAAGTCGACTTGGATCGGTTGTGACTGTGTCTGAATCGGGGCCTTAGAGGCCTCCACCGTATACAGATCAGCCTTGTCCTTGGACTTTTTGCGCATTCGTTTGAGTATGCGTTCTATGGCCCGAGCCTCCTCTGTAGTCAGACTCCTTTCGCTATCGCGATCAGTCTGAGTTTCAGGGGCTCGGTCTCTCGCATGATTTTGTCGTTTGACAGGTGAGCTACCTGATGATCGTTGGTCTTGGGACAGACGATAATGGTTTCTCCTGTCGTCGCGGTTTTGATAGGACCCCCCTTGGTTACGGTTTGGATTGGTTCGAAATTTATTTTCGAACCGAGGTCTCCATTGAGGACCCTGGTCTTTGAACTTACGTTCAGGCCAGGTCGGGTGTGGACCCAGCTCTCTTTTGTGTGGTCGAGGTCCCTCTTTCCTGTCTGGAAAGCGGGAGGCTCCTGGGCCATTTGGATTGGAGGTCGGCGCTCCTTCGAGCGCTAGGCTCCGATCTCACGGTGACAAGAGTGTCTGGCTTTTGACGCTTAGTCTGCCTCAGCCTCTGTTTAGTGAATGCCCGCATTGCCAGCTCGCGAAGTTGGTGGCTGGTCTGCGTTTGTGGGCATGCAGAAACGCCAAGATGATGGCTGGTAGTTGGATGGAGGTTTTGCACAAAGAGGGCTTTGAAGTTTTCATCCTCCTCCATGTTTGGTTCACTGAGTGGACCGAAATAAGCTGTGTAGCCGATGATAGTATAGCTGTGGGGACTCTGGCCGTGCCTGTTTGATCATTAGGGCGGCAGTCAGACCCACATTTACCGTAACGTCTGAGAATTCCACCATGAGAGACTGACTAAGGAGATCAAAGTCAGCTTGGACCTCAGGAGGTTGACGTTCGATGAACATCTCTGCTTGATGTTAGTTTTATCAGAAAGATTTTGTCCGCAGCAGTAACATTGGGTATTCTTTGTAGGTAGAATTCAATGTCGCGAAGATAAGCACTCACGTCATAAGACGCTCCTTGATGGGGCTCAAAGCGAGTGATATGACGCGCAATTTTGTCAAAGTCTCTGTTAGTGGGACCGTAGTCCAGATGTCTCTGTTTCAAAGCTGGTTGTGGGACAAAGTCCGATTGCCTACCTGTTGGTAGTGCGAAGTAATCCGAATGCCTACCTGTGGAAGCTCGCGGAAAGACGGCCGGGCTCTCGGCACGGTTGGTCCTCTTTCCGTTGCGTCCAAGCGAGGCGGTAGGGTCGAGAAATCAGATTAGTTAGTGAGGTAGCTCCCTCCTGGGAGTTTTCCTTTGGTTTAACAGGTTGGTATGCCGGTGTAACCAGCACTTGGTTCGGAGTGCTTTTAAACTCTGTTTTGTTACCTGGTTGTATCTGGGCGGCTTCTGTTAAGCACGCCTGAAGTTGTTCAATAAGCTGGCGGTCTAAGTCACCTTGTTGAGTGAGGGCCTCTACCCGTGCACTCAGGGACTCTCTCCGCCGAGCTTCCTGTGCGGACAGCTGTGCACTTTTGCCTGCTTTGATGAGTTCCTCTCGCATAGCGTCGTGCTCATTGCGATGGTCACTGAGCTGCAGTTCTGCTAGGTCACGAGCAGACCTTTTTTCGCTCAGCTCGTTCCTTAGGTCACTGAGGGTCCCCTCAGTTATCTGGAGTTTGGTGTGTAACTCCTCAAAGTCAGGTTCTGTCTTTTGGAGTGTTTGTGCAAGAGTTTGTAACTCTTGGTTCTGTTTTTCAGAATTCTCCAGGGCTCCTTGGGTCAGCTGGAGTTCCTGATTCAATGTCTTGATATCGCGTTGGAAGCGGGCGAGGTCCTGTTTCTGGACCTGGATTTTCTCGTGGCTGCGTGCCAGGAGATCCTCAGCGTGTTTCTGCTGCGCGCATAACAGTAGCCATTTGACCTAACAGCTTAGTTAGATCCTTGTCTTTTGGCTTAGAGGTTAGCGCAATGCTAATCAAGGAGCTAAGAACTGAATCTAGCTCGTTGGGAGGTGTGGTCTGAATCTCGTCAACATATTGGGGTAGCACCTGTTCTGTTAAATCATTTAGAGCCTAGTCTAAGTGATCCAGAAGCTTGATGGGACTACCAGAACCTGTAGACTGTGAGTCAGACTTGTTGAGAAATGGGGTTTCTCTGAGAAAGTGAGTTATTGTTAGATTACGTTTTAACTGCAAGGAGAGAGTTACTACTTGTAGAGTGTTACGAAGAAGGCGCGTAAAACTCAAGCAGACTGTGAAAGGATTTTTGAAAATCTGAGTAAAAGTGTAAATAATAAAAAAAAATAATGAAGGAATAAAAATTAAAGTTAACATTTTATTTTATTTAAAATAAAATAAAATTACAATAAAATTAAAATAAAAGGGGTATTAAGTCAAATAAGTCAGATTGAAAGTAATAAAAGAAGAAATTGTTGAAGTGGAAGTTGGTATAAAGTCTATTTCTGAGTGAAATGACCTTATGCTAGTATTAAGCAGTGACTATGTAGCAATAGCCTAGTGGTGTGAATGTTAATGAGGGTTGACAGTGCTAATTTGTAAAATTAACAGTGCAGAATCAGTGGGTTTAATCTAACAATTCATGCAGGTAATCAGCTTTTAAATTACAGCTATGACAAAATTCGTGCAGGGTTAAGTCTGTTCAGGCGTAACAGCAGGGTTGTCGTAGTGTTAGTAAGCTGTTAGCATTAGCATTCCAATTTGACAAATCCTGTGTAGATAGGAAAGTCACAAAACAAGTCTTAAATTGTTAATCAAGACAAATTAATAATCAAATTAAATGCAGGGTTAGCATCAAAGATTTTCCAAAAGCAGATGCAATGTTCATTAAAAATGTCACAATTGTTAGTTAACTCCTATTGTGCATTCAAGGTTGTTAAACACAGGCATTAACAACAATCAAAAACAGCTTAATAGCAGTTCAGTAGTTGTTAATAACGCAGAGTAATTCACTTTTTATGTTAATTCAATCAGGCTTTTCAGTGTCAATGAAAGCTTAAATTATTCAGTTGTTAAGTTCTAAACTTGAATTAGTCACTGTTTTAAGGAAAAGTGTAATTCCGTTGAGTGACCACCAGAGAGAGCGTAGAGCTCCTCTGAGATTTTTAGAAGTTTCGCACTTCTCTTCCGCTAGGGGCAGTAGAAACTTGTGTCTGTGGTTTTACTACTTCTTTCCGCTAGGGGCGATAAAGACTCTCGTGAGTCAGTGGTTTTACCACTTCTTTCCGCTAGGGGCGATAGAGACTCTCGTGAGTCTCTGGCTTCGGAGTGAAGTCTCCGGCACGCCCCTTTGAGGGTGCCGGGCAAAGTTTGTTTTTAGCTCCAGTCAGAGACTGACTTGGGACGCGTCTACAACTTGTTAAACCCGCGGTTTAAACACAGCAGCGCTTTGTACAAAGCAGGTACAAGGCCACGTTTTAAACACAAGCACATTTACCACAGCAGGCTCAAACCACGTTTTTAGACAAACGCACGGCAGCCCACGTGGCTTTTAGGGGAGGGTTTTCACAGTTAGCTAGTCTGTGAAGGCCTACAGCAGTTTTTTAATCCATTCAAAATACACCCAGGCTCATAAGCCTTAGGCAAGACAAGTTTTCTCATAAAAATCCGTTATGTAGCGGCAATTTTTTTTCAACTTGTAAGAGACAATTTTAACTTAACTCTGGCATAGCACAGTAGTTAGCTTTTTGTCTCGGGCCCATATGAAGTTACACACTTTGTCTCGTGTGTTTAACATGCATGCAATTTGCAGAGTCTCTAAGCTTTGTAACAGACTCTAAGCAACTTTTAACAAGTACTTGATTAATGCTCTGGCCATAAATGTGCGTACAATACTAATTGTAATGCAAAATAATATCAGTCCAGCTGGTACGATTTGAATTAGCAATTTCGACAGCGCTTCACACTTAACAAACAAAAGCACAACTCTCACACACACACACACGCACGCGGTTAAACGCATTGCTAAGTAACAGCACAACAAAGGCACAGCTTTCAGTGGACAGCAATTTTGTAAAGACTTTGGATATTGAGTGATTCTAATGTTTAATCAAGAAAATTCTTCCGAGGCTCACGCGTCAAAAATAATATGTAGGGAATATGGTCTTATTAATTAATAATTAATATGAATATTAATTATGGAAATTAATAATTAATATTTTGCTTATCAAAATATTAATTTCTTTCGGGCACCACTCTAGTTTTGAACAGATCCAGAGAAACTGTTTAGTCTAGTCTCATTAATCTAAAGGAAGTAAATTCTTCTCGTTTTGAAAATTAATGAATTACACATTGAAACAGTAAATGTCTTTATGGGGTTTTATTAAAGATTATAAAAATTTAAACAGTGAATAATTACAGGGAAATGACACAAAGGGATAATTATTGACACATGAATGGGTAAATCAAAGAACGATAAAACACTTTACTTTCAGAGGATTTTGTGAAACAAAAGAAAGTAGGCCTATTGATTATTAACTCTATTATTAGATGAGGGGCTGTTACGGAGGCGTTTAAAGGGGTTCGATGACGGTTTCTGAGGCCAAGGCTGTTATGTTTAGACAGTTAGACGCCAAACTTGTGTAACTAACGTTTAGACTCACCCTGGGGTCGTGATTGGTCTCAGATCTTAGCGGCGAGAGGTCTAGAGGTTGTCCGAACCCTGTCGCAACCGATGACGTTTGTCGCCTCCAGGATGGCCTGCTGTTTCCACTCTCCAGAGGGGCTGCCATGGGCCCGGGAGATTCAAAAAGCGTCTCGTTACTGTCACAACTAGCCAAGCCTTTTAGCATCAGCGTCGTACACCGAGTAAAATTGAGTCTTTCAAAGTTATTGCGAAGTCCACTGGAGAAGGTTTAGCGGCTGTGTTGCTGGCTTAAACTTGCTCGAGAAAGTTAGATTTTAGTCAAGCTAACTCTTTGCAGGCAGGAAATCTTCAAAAATAAAAGCGAGGCAACTTCCTTTTGTTGGCAGGCTGGCAGGAAGTAAGCTACTTTGAACAGCTTTGTGAAGGAAACTTTATCGCGGCAAGCTAAACTTGCAGGCTTTAAAGTACAAAGAAAATTTACTCGTTACACGAGGTCCGGAGCTTGTGAGAGGTTCGAGGGCCTACGGCCCTGAACGGACAAGAGGTCCAGTGCGAAGTGAAGAGGAGACGGAGAGTAGTGCAGAGAGAGCGTGTTTTTGACCAGCGGTCACTTTTAACACTTTTGACAGGGTGTGTCTTACGGAGGAAGGCATTGCTTTGGGGGGGAGTTTAAATGTTTAAACTAAGTCTTAAACATTCCTTTTGTTTCACCCTATTTTCCTTGGTTTTCGTAAAACACACAAACACATTCGTACTTGCAGGATTATGCAAAGAAACATTTGTCAGACTTATTATAAAAACATATATTCATTACATTTTATTAACATAAAACGTAATAAGTAATAAAATAACAAAATGTCCTTTAATGAAATAACACCAATGTCCTTCTTGAGTGCAGAGTCATTTGTCCAGTTAAACCAAAAGGGGGTAGTGTTTGACCATGCCCGAACGACTATGATCAAAGACATTTTCAACTGTTAATCAGGATTAGAATAAAGTGTTCTCGAGAAAGCTGGATGGACACCTTATCTACAGGATTTTACGGCTTTTGGACATGGCGCCTAGCAGTCTGTGATGTTCCATGTGTCACCTTTGACACGGTGCTGGGTAGAACGAAGATCCAATTCTTATAAAAGCAAAACAAAGTCATTAATAAGTTTCCTGTCCTTAGCAAAACACGTTGGTGTCCTTTTATCTGAAAGAAAACGGGTTAGCATGTCTTCTTCTCAAGATTTACATCCACGGCCTGTCTCTGGAGGCCGATGGTGAAACAACAGTTGTTAATCTTGAAGACCCTTAGTGAAACAGTTTGGAAGTCTGTAAGTGATTAAACAAATGTTATAATCCGTGTGGCGTTCTGGAGGCTGATCTGCTACAAGGCGTTTATTAGAACAGACTGTAGACCTGCAGTAGAACAGACCGTAGATGAGCAGTAAAACAGACTATAGATTTGCATTAGAACAGACTTTAAAAGTGCAGTAGTAGAGACTGTACACGTGTAGTAGAACAGACTGTAGAGGAGCAGTAGTACAGACTGTAGACTTACATTAGAACAGACTGTAGATGTGCATTAGAACAGACTGTAGGCGTGCAGTAGAACAGACTGTAGACGCGTGCAGTGGACGAGACTGTAGTAGAGCAGTAGTACAGACTGTAAACTGGCATTAGAACAGACTGTAGAGGTGCAGGTGAACAGACAGTACACGTGCAGTTGAGCAGACTTCAGAGCAGCAGTAGTACAGACTCTAGATTGGCTTTAGAACTGACTATAGACAAGCATTAGAACAGGCTATAAACGTCCAGTAGAACAGACTCTATATAAGTATTAGAAAACACTCTAGATATGCTTTATAACAAAATGTAGAGGTGCAGTAGTTCCGACTGTAGACGAACATTAGAACAGACTGTATATGAGTATTGGAAAACACTCTAAACATGCTTTAGAACAGACTGTAGAGGTGCAGTAATACAGACTGTAGATGAGAATTAGAAAAGACTGTAAACGTCCAGTAGAACAGACTGACAATGTGCAGAAGAATAGACTGTAGAGATGCAGTAGTACAGACTGTAGACAAGCATTAGAACAGACTGTATATGAGTATTAGAAAACACTCTAGACATGCTTTAGAATAGACTGTAGAGCTGCAGTAGTTCAGACTGTAGACGAGCATTAGAACAGACTCTATATGAGTTTTAGAAAACACTCTGCACATGCTTTAGAACAGATTGTAAAAGGTGCAGTATTTCTGACTGTAGACGTGCATTAGAACAGACTGTATATGAGTATTAGAAAACACTCTAGACATGCTGTAGAACAGACTGTTGATGAGCAGTAATACAGACTGTAGACTTGCATTAGAACAGACTGTAGATGTGCAGTAGAACAGACTGTAGACGTTTATTAGAACAGACTGTAGACCTGCAAAAGAACAGACCGTAGATGAGTAGTAAAACAGACTATAGACTTGCATTAGAACAGACTGTAAAACTGACTGTAGACGAGCATTAGAACAGACTGTAAACATCCAGTAGAACAGACTGACAATGTGCAGAAGAATAGACTGTAGAAATGCAGTAGTACAGACTGTAGACGAGCATTAGAAGAGAGTGTAGATGTGCATTAGAACAGACTTTAGAAGTGCAGTAGTAGAGACTGTAGATGTGTAGTAGAACAGACTGTAGACGTGCAGTGGACGAGACTGTAGTAGAGCAGTAGTACAGATTGTAAACTGGCATTAGAACAGACTGTAGATGTGCATTAGAACAGACTGTAGACGTGCAGTAGAACAGACTGTAGATGAGCAGTAGTACAGACTGTAGGCTTGCATTAGAACAGACAGTAGATGTACATTAGAACAGACTGTAGATGTGCAGTAAAACAGACTGTAGACGTGCAGTGGACGAGACTGTAGTAGAGCAGTAGTACAGACTGTAAACTGGCAATAGAACAGACTGTAACGGTGCAGGTGAACAGACAGTAGACGTGCAGTTGAGCAGACTTCAGAGGAGCAGTAGTACAGACTCTAGATTGGCTTTAGAACTGACTATAGACGAGCATTAGAACAGGCTATAAACGTCCAGTAGAACAGACTCTATATAAGTATTAGAAAACACTCTAGATATGCTTTATAACAAAATGTAGAGGTGCAGTAGTTCCGACTGTAGACGAACATTAGAACAGACTGTATATGAGTATTAGAAAACACTCTAAACATGCTTTAGAACAGACTGTAGAGGTGCAGTAATACAGACTGTAGATGAGAATTAGAAAAGACTGTAAACGTCCAGTAGAACAGACTGACAATATGCAGAAGAATAGACTGTAGAGATGCAGTAGTACAGACTGTAGACAAGCATTAGAACAGACTGTATATGAGTATTAGAAAACACTCTAGACATGCTTTAGAACAGACTGTAGAGCTGCAGTAGTTCAGACTGTAGACGAGTATTAGAACAGACTCTATATGAGTTTTAGAAAACACTCTGCACATGCTTTAGAACAGATTGTAAAAGGTGCAGTATTTCTGACTGTAGACATGCATTAGAACAGACTGTATATGAGTATTAGAAAACACTCGAGACATGCTTTAGAACAGACTGTAGATGAGCAGTAATACAGACTGTAGACTTGCATTAGAACAGACTGTAGATGTGCAGTAGAACAGACTGTAGACGTTTATTAGAACAGACTGTAGACCTGCAAAAGAACAGACCGTAGATGAGTAGTAAAACAGACTATAGACTTGCATTAGAACAGACTGTAAAACTGACTGTAGACGAGCATTAGAACAGACTTTAAACATCCAGTAGAACAGACTGACAATGTGCAGAAGAATAGACTGTAGAAATGCAGTAGTACAGACTGTAGACAAAGAGAGTGTAGATGTGCACTAGAACAGACTTTAGAAGTGCAGTAGTAGAGACTGTAGATGTGTAGTAGAACAGACTGTAGACATGCAGTGGACGAGACTGTAGTTGAGCAGTAGTACAGACTGTAAACTGGCATTAGAACAGACTGTAGAGGTGCAGGTGAACAGACAGTAAATGAGCAATAGTACAGACTGTAGACTTACATTAGAACAGACTGTAGATGTGCATTAGAACAGACTGTAGACGTGCAGTAGAACAGACTGTAGATGAGCAGTAGTACAGACTGTAGGCTTGCATTAGAACAGTTCAAGTTCAAGTTCAAGTTTGTTTATTCGTCTCCCTTGGGAGAAATTTGGTTTAGAGACAGGGTACTGCTGCATAGACAGACATATAAAAACATATAAACAACATAAAACATAAACATGCAACAAAGGAGAGGGTACATAACTGGCAACCAGATGGGACCAAAGTGCAAGAGGATCAAAGCTTCAATACTTGAAGTACATTGCAATTACAGTTACACATTTAAAGTGGCATGCACAGTAAAGTGCTAGTGCATGTTAAAGTGCGATACACAGTAAAGTGCTAGTGCATGTTAAAGTGCGATACACAGTAAAGTGCTAGTGCATGTTAAAGTGCGATACACAGTAAAGTGCTAGTGCATGAATGGGATGCACAATACAGTACTGATACACATTCAAACACACACTAGAAATGCTATACATATTTAAAATTACTGATACAAATTTGCTGGTACATGTTACACTTCTGATAAAAACCTCCCTACATTTGCTCATTAATGAGCTTAATTGACACTGGGACAAAAGAGTGTTTGAACCTGTTGTATTTACATAAGGAGACCCTGTATCTTCTCCCTGAGGGCATCTGCGAGTATTCGCTGCACAAAACATGGGAACTGTCATTTAGAATGTTTTTTGCCTGAGTACGGACAGCGTCGTTGAACAGTTCTTAGGGGTTGAGGGGGGGGTGACCCATAATCCTGCCCGCTACTCTGACCAGGTTGAGAATCTGTGATTTAAGTTTAACACTCAGATTACCAAACCAACCGGTGATACCATAAACCGTAAAATAGACTCTATTGCTGCCCTATAAAAAATTAACATTATGTTTTTACTGACACCAAACAACCGCAGTCTGCGTAAAAGTGGAGACGCTGATGAATTCTGGCGCACACAGTGGCTACTTGTGTCTGCCAGCTCAGGTCACTATCAATGTGAATGCCTAGGTACTTGCATGAATTTTGTTGAGTAATGTTATTGCCATGTATCGTCACAGGGCTTCGATCACCAATTGATTTGGGATCAAAGAGCATTTCTACAGTCTTACAGGTGTTAATCTGTAGTTTATGATTATCGCACCATTCCACAAACCTGTCCACAGCATCTTTGTGAATGGATGAGTCAGAGTTCTTTGTGAGCAGACTAAGAACAGCTGTATCATCCGAAAACTTCACCACATATTGATTAGGCTCAGAACTAACACAGTCATTTGTATACAGAATAAACAAAAATGGTGAACTGACACATCCCTGAGGGGCACCAGTACTACATATTTCTGTATTTGATAAGGAGGAATTAAACTTCACCTGCTGTGGCCTCTTAGTAAGAAATGAGTGGTACCACCTGATTAAAAATGGATTTACATTCAGAAGGGCTAATTTTCTTAGGAGAATATGTGGCTGAATTGTGTTAAAAGCAGAGCTAAAATCAATAAGGAGCAGTCTAGCATATGCGCCTGGGAATTCAAGGTGCTTCAATGTAAGGTGCATTATAGTTGATATGGCATCACTTGTACTTCGTTTCTTTGTATATGCAAACTGATATTTGTCTAATACTGGCTCCACCTCTGAGCGAAGTACATTTAACATAAGTCGTTCCAGGCCCTTAAAAACATTGGAAGTTAATGCAACAGGTCTATAGTCGTTGTCCTCCTGAGGACATACTTTTTTGGAACTGGAATTATAGTGGACTTTTTCCAGATCTCAGGAACAACATGTTTGTCAATAGAAAGTTGGAACAGCTGGTGCCATACCGAGACAGTTCCTCTGCAAATGTCTTTAAAAAAAAAGTGGACATATTGTCTGGCCCCGTCGCTTTTTCCAGGTGCATTGATTTAAAAACCTTTGTTACCGCATGTGGATCTATAGAAATCCTGTCCTTCACAGTACAGTTTACATTATCTAAAACATCACAGCAGTCCCTATTGTTGTCAGATTCAAAACGCATATAAAATTGGTTCAGTGCATTTGCTTTAAAACTCTCATCCTGAGCAAACAGGGGCTTCCTTTTAGCCTCCATGTTTGTCATTCCTCTAATTGAGTCCCACAGTTTCTTGGAGTTAAACATGGACAAGTTCTGTTCTGCCGCTCCTTGTGCTGCAGCCTAGCTGCTCTCATAAGTTTATTTAGCTCTTTTGAGCTGTTTTGACTCCATCTGTATCACTAACTTTAAAGGCAGACTTTTTCCACTTGATACACTCCTTAATATCTTTTGTTATGTAAGGTTTATTGTTCGGATATATCTTAACAGTTTTCTGTGGAATGATGGAGTCAACACAAAAGGAGATGTAGGCAGTTATGGATTCTGTTGCCCTGTCAATGTCCGCCTCCTAAAAAGACATCCCAGTCAGTCAAAAGAAAACATCCTTTCAGTTCTTCAATCTTATCATCCGACCACACCTTTACAGTTCGGATTTCTGGTCTGCTGGACTTAAAACTGACCGATATGTAGGTAGCAGATGAATTACATTGTGGTCAGAGTTGGCAAGGGAGGTTTAGCTTTGGCTGTATAAGCATCCCTGACATTTCAATAGCACTTGTCAAGGATGTTATTTTTCCTGGTGTTGCATTTCACATATTGATAGAAACCAGGTAGACTCTTGTTCAGGCTGCTGTGGTTAAAATCCCTAGTATCAGTATTGGGGCGTCAGGTTTGTTTTGTAGGTGACGATGAACACAGTCAGCAATTTGATTTGCTGCTCTGTTGGCATTCCCACTTGGTGGGACATAAACAGCGCACACAAAAATGTTGCTAAATTCTCTTGGCAGATAGTGTGGACGTAGTAACACACAATAGCTCCAAGTCTGGGTTGCATATATTGTCTCTTATTGCAAAGTTTGAACACCAACTGTCTTTGATATAAATACATACTCCTCCTCCCCCTACTTTGCCCGAATTTGCATCTCTGTCCAGGCGTACATGAGAAAACCCGTCTACCTTTACGAAATTGTCTGGTACATCTTTACTAAACCAAGTCTCAGTGAAAATCATTAGGCCTGACTCACAGTATTCATAGCAACCCCTGGCCAGTAGACGCAGTTCATCCAGCTTATTTCTCAGGGAGCGGGAGTTACAAAGCAGCATCGGAGGCAGCGGTAGCTTACTAGCCCTCCGAGTGCGCTGTCTCAAGCTGCCTCTCTTGCCTCTTCCTCGCCTTTCCATCGCGACGATGACCTGCGCCGTGATGCCGATATAACTCCCTGGGCACGTCGTCGAGTAGTCCTGCCGATGGTAGAACTCCGCCGTCTTGCAGTGCCAGCAGCTCGGTTTGGCTGTACGTTAGCTGGTTGATAATCCCATCCGCAAAACATTGGATGAACTGGCCAGACAGGATTAGCCACGCCACTGCTATCCGCTCCATTTCCCTCCGTCTCATGTCGCATATATAAAGTAAACAGTTTAGAGCACGAGTCACTGTCACCGTATGTCTTGCCCAGTGTGCCCACTGGATACCGACGTAAAGCGGGAACATAAACGGAAACATAACGAGTAGTACGAGTAAAGAAACAATATGCAGCAGGAGCCCTCCTCCATGTCGCCAGCAGGGCAGCGCCATCTTGTTCATCATCAAGCTTTTCACACCACACAGTAGATGTACATTAGAACAGACTGTAGACGTGCAGTGGACGAGACTGTAGTAGAGCAGTAGTACAGACTGTAAACTGGCATTAGAATAGACTGTAGAGGTGCAGGTGAACAGACTTCAGAGCAGCAGTAGTACAGACTCTAGATTGGCTTTAGAACTGACTATAGACGAGCATTAGAACAGACTATAAACGTCCAGTAGAACAGACTCTATATAAGTATTAGAAAACACTCTAGATATGCTTTATAACCAGAAAAGGCAGATGCCACAGAGAGACAAAAAAGGAGGCAGCGGCCACAGAGAGAGCAGAGGAGGCAGAGGAGACAGAGAGACTAGAGGAGACAGAGAAGGCAAAGAGACTAGAGGAGGGCAGAGGCCAGAGAGAGACCAGAGGAGGCAGAGGCCAAAGAGAGACCAGTGGAGGCAGAGGCAACAGAGAGAGCAGTGGAGGCAGAGGAGACAGAGTGACCAGAATAGGCAGAGGCCACAGAGAGAACAGAGGAGGCAGAGGAGGCAGAGAGACCAGAGGAGGCAGAAGAGACAGAGAGAACAGAGGAGGAAATAAGGCAGAGACCAGAGGAGGCAGAGGCCACCGAGAGATCAGAGCAGGAAGAAAGACAGAGAGACCAGAGGAGGCAGAGAGATATGAGGATGCAGAGGAGGCAGAGAGACCAGAAAAGGCAAATGCCACAGAGAGACCAGAGGAGGCAGCGGCCACAGAGAGACCAGAGAAGGCAGAGGCCACAAAGAGACCAGAGGAGGCAGAGGCAACAGAGAGACCAGAGCAGATAGAGAACACGGAGAGATTAGAGGAGACAGAGAAGGCAGTGAGACTAGAAGAGGCAGAGGCCAGAGAGAGACTAGAGGAGGCAGAGGCCACAAAGAGAGCAGTGGAGGCAGAGGCCAAAAAGAGACCAGTGGATGCAGAGGAGACAGATGGACCAGAGGAGGAAGAGGCCACAGAGAGGGCAGAGGAGGCAGAGGACACAGACAGACCAGAGGAGGCAGAGGACACAGAGAGACCAGAGGAGGCAGTGGAGGTAGAGGACACAGACAGACCAGAGAAGGCAGAGGCCACAGAGAGACCAGAGGAGGCAGAGAGACCAGAGGAGGCAGAGGACACAGAGAGACCAGAGGATGCAGAGGCCACAAAGAGACGAGAGGAAGAAGAGGAGGCAGAGAGGCCAGAGGAGGCAGAGGCAACAGAAAGACCAAAGGAGACAGAGAGTCCAGAGGAGGCAGAGGCCACAGAGAGACTAGAGGAGGGAGAGTAGGCAGAGAGACCAGAAAAGGCAGATGCCAGTAAGAGACCAGAGGCCACAGAGAGATCCAGAGAAGGCAGAGGCCAAAGACTGACCAGAGGAGGCAGAGGACACAGAGAGACCAGAGGAGGCATAGGTCACAGAGAGACCAGTGGAGGCAGAGGCCACAGAGAGACCAGGGAGGCAGAGGCCACAAAGAGAGTAGAGAAGACAGAGAAGGCAGAGAGACTAAAAGAGGCAGAGGCCGGAGAGAGACCAGAGGAGGCAGAGGCAATAGAGAGACCAGTGGAGGCAGAGAGACCAGATGGGGCATAGGAGGCAGACAGACAAGAGAAGGCAGCGGCCACAGAGAAACCAGAGGAGGCAGAGGCCACAGAGAGACCAGAGGAGGCAAAGGGGTCAGAGAGAGCAGAGGAGGCAGAGGCCACAGTGAGACCAGAGGGGCAGAGGCCACCGAGAGTTCAGAGGAGGCAGAAAGACAGAGAGACCAGAGGAGGCAGAGGCCACAGAGAGACTAGCGGAGGCAGAGGTAATAGAGAGACCAATGGAGGCAGAGAGACCAGAGGGGCATAGGAGGCAGACAGACAAGAGAAGGCAGCGGCCACAGAGAAACCAGAGGAGGCAGAGGCCACAGAGAGACCAGAGGAGGCAAAGGAGTCAGAGAAAGCAGAGGAGGCAGAGGCCACAGTGAGACCAGAGGGGCAGAGGCCACCGAGAGTTCAGAGGAGGCAGAAAGACAGACAGACCAGAGGAGGCAGAGAGACAAGAGGATGCAGAGGAGGCAGAGAGAGCAGAGAAGAACGAGGCCACAGAGAGACCAGAGGAGGCAGAGGAATAAAGAGACAAAAGGAGGCAGAGACCACAGAGAGACCAGAAGAGGCAGAGGCCACAGAGAGACGAGAGGAGGCAGAGGAGACAGAGAGACCAGAGGAGGCAGAGGCCACAGAGAATCCAAAAGAGACATAGGCCACAGAGAGACCAGAGGATTGCAGAGGTCACAGAGAGACCAGTGGAGACAGAGGCAACAGAGAGACCAGAGCAGATAGAGAACACGGAGAGATTAGAGGAGACAGAGAAGGCAGTGAGACTAGAAGAGGCAGAGGCCAGAGAGAGACTAGAGGAGGCAGAGGCCACAAAGAGAGCAGTGGAGGCAGAGGCCAAAAAGAGACCAGTGGATGCAGAGGAGACAGATGGACCAGAGGAGGAAGAGGCCACAGAGAGGGCAGAGGAGGCAGAGGACACAGACAGACCAGAGGAGGCAGAGGACACAGAGAGACCAGAGGAGGCAGTGGAGGTAGAGGACACAGACAGACCAGAGAAGGCAGAGGCCACAGAGAGACCAGAGGAGGCAGAGAGACCAGAGGAGGCAGAGGACACAGAGAGACCAGAGGATGCAGAGGCCACAAAGAGACGAGAGGAAGAAGAGGAGGCAGAGAGGCCAGAGGAGGCAGAGGCAACAGAAAGACCAAAGGAGACAGAGAGTCCAGAGGAGGCAGAGGCCACAGAGAGACTAGAGGAGGGAGAGTAGGCAGAGAGACCAGAAAAGGCAGATGCCAGTAAGAGACCAGAGGCCACAGAGAGATCCAGAGAAGGCAGAGGCCAAAGACTGACCAGAGGAGGCAGAGGACACAGAGAGACCAGAGGAGGCATAGGTCACAGAGAGACCAGTGGAGGCAGAGGCCACAGAGAGACCAGGGAGGCAGAGGCCACAAAGAGAGTAGAGAAGACAGAGAAGGCAGAGAGACTAAAAGAGGCAGAGGCCGGAGAGAGACCAGAGGAGGCAGAGGCAATAGAGAGACCAGTGGAGGCAGAGAGACCAGATGGGGCATAGGAGGCAGACAGACAAGAGAAGGCAGCGGCCACAGAGAAACCAGAGGAGGCAGAGGCCACAGAGAGACCAGAGGAGGCAAAGGGGTCAGAGAGAGCAGAGGAGGCAGAGGCCACAGTGAGACCAGAGGGGCAGAGGCCACCGAGAGTTCAGAGGAGGCAGAAAGACAGAAAGACCAGAGGAGGCAGAGGCCACAGAGAGACTAGCGGAGGCAGAGGTAATAGAGAGACCAATGGAGGCAGAGAGACCAGAGGGGGCATAGGGGGCAGACAGACAAGAGAAGGCAGCGGCCACAGAGAAACCAGAGGAGGCAGAGGCCACAGAGAGACCAGAGGAGGCAAAGGAGTCAGAGAAAGCAGAGGAGGCAGAGGCCACAGTGAGACCAGAGGGGCAGAGGCCACCGAGAGTTCAGAGGAGGCAGAAAGACAGACAGACCAGAGGAGGCAGAGAGACAAGAGGATGCAGAGGAGGCAGAGAGAGCAGAGAAGAACGAGGCCACAGAGAGACCAGAGGAGGCAGAGGAATAAAGAGACAAAAGGAGGCAGAGACCACAGAGAGACCAGAAGAGGCAGAGGCCACAGAGAGACGAGGAGGCAGAGGAGACAGAGAGACCAGAGGAGGCAGAGGCCACAGAGAATCCAAAAGAGACATAGGCCACAGAGAGACCAGAGGATTGCAGAGGTCACAGAGAGACCAGTGGAGACAGAGAGACCAGAGGAGGCAACGGGGCAGAGAGGCGAGAGGAGGCAGAGGCCACCAATAGTTTAGAGGAGGAAGAAAGACAGAGAGACCAAAGGAGGCAGAGAGATTAGAGGACGCAGAGGAGGCAGAGAGACCAGAAATGGCAGATACAACAGAGAGACCAGAGGAGGCAGTGGCCACAGAGAGACCAGAGGAGGCAGAGGCCACAGAGACCAGAGGAGGCAGAGAGACCAGAGAAGGCAGAGGAGGCAGAGGCCACAGAGTGACTAGAGGAGGCAGAGGAGACAAAGAGACCAGAGGAGGCAGAGGCCACAGAGAGACGAGGAGGCAGAGGCAATAGAGAGACCAGTGGAGGCAGAGAGATTAGAGGGGACAGAGGAGACAGAGAGAAAAGAGAAGGCAGAGGCCACAGAGAGACCAGAGGAGGCAGAGACCACAGAGAGACCAGAGGAGGCAGAGGAGTCAGAGAGACAAGAGGAGGCAGAGGAGACAGAGAGACCAGAGGAGGCAGAGGCCACAGAGAGACGAGTGGAAGCAGAGGAGGCAGAGGAGGCAGAGAGACCAGAGGAGGCAGAGGAATAGAGAGACAAGAGGAGGCAGAGGCCACAGAGAGACCAGAAGATGCAGAGGCCACAAAGAGACGAAAGGAGGCAGAGGAGACAGAGAGACCAGTGGAGTCAGAGGCCACACAGAGACCAGAGGAGGCAGAGTTCACAGAGAGACCAGAGGAGGCAGAGGCCGCAGAGAGACCAGAGGAGGCATAGGCCACAGAGAGACCAGAGGATTGCAGAGGTCACAGAGAGACCAGTGGAGGTAGAGAGAGCAGAGGATGCATAGAAAACAGAGAGACCAGTGGAGGCAGGGGAGACAGAGAGAGCAGAGGAGGCAGAGGCCACAGAGAGACCAGAGGAGGCACAGGCAATAGAGAGACCAGTAGAGACAGAGAGACCAGAGGGGGCAGAGGAGGCAGAGAGACAAGAGAAGACAGAGGAGGCAGAGGAGGCAGAGAGACCAGAGGAGGCAGGCGAGACAGAGAGATGAGAGAAAGCAGGGGAGGCAGAGAGTCTAGAGGAGGCAGAGGCCATGAGAGAATCCAGAGGAGGCATAGGCCACTTAGAGACTAGAGGATTGCAGAGGTCACAGAGAGACCAGTGGAGGTAGAGAGAGCAGAGGAGGCAGAGAAGGCAGAGAGACCAGTGGAGGCAGGGGAGAGAGAGAGAGCAGAGGAGGCAGAGGCCACAGAGAGACGAGAGGAAGCAGAGGAGGCAGAGAGACCAGAGGAGGCAGAGGAGACAGAGAGACCAGAGGAGGCAGAGGCCACAGAGAGACGAGAGGAAGCAGAGGAGGAAGAGGAGGCAGAGAGACCAAAGGAGGCAGAGGCCACAAATAGATCAGAGGAGGCATACAGTCCAGAGGAGGCAGAGGCAATAGAGAGACCAGTGGAGTCAGAGAGACCAGATGGGGCATAGGAGGCAGACAGACAATAGAAGGCAGAGGCCAGAGAGAGACCAGAGGAGGCAGAGGCCACAGAGAGACCAGAGGAGGCAGAGGAGGCAGAGAGACCAGAGGAGGCAGAGACCACCAAGAGTTCAGAGGAAGCAGAAAGACAGAGAGACAAGAGGAGGCAAAGGCCACAGAGAGACTAGGGGATGCAGAGAAGGCAGAGAGTCCAGAGGAGAATGAGGACACAGAGAGACCAGAGGAGGTAGAGGAAAAGAGAGACAAGAGGAGGCAGAGGCCACAGTGAGACCAGAAGATGCAGAGGCCACAGAGAGACCAGAGGAGGCAGAGGAATAAAGAGACAAGAGGAGGCAGAGGCCACAGAGAGAACAGAAGATGCAGAGGCCACAGAGAGATGAAAGGAGGCAGAGGAGACAGAGACACCAGTGGAGGCATAGGCCATGAGAGAATCCAGAGGAGGCATAGGCCACAGAGAGACCAGAGGATTGCAGAGGTCACAGAGAGACCAGTGGAGGTAGAGAGATCAGAGGAGGCAGAGAAGGCAGAGAGACCAGTGGAGGCAGGGGAGACAGAGAGAGCAGAGGAGGCAGAGGCCACAGAGAGACGAGAGGAAGCAGAGGAGGCAGAGAAACCAGAGGAGGCAGAGGCAACAGAGAGACCAGAGGAGGCACAGGCAATAGAGAGACCAGTAGAGATTGAGAGACCAGAGGGGGCAGAGGAGGCAGAGAGACAAGAGAAGTCAGAGGCCACAGAGAGACCAGAGGAGGCAGAGGCCACATAGAGACCAGAGGAGGCAGAGGAGGCAGAGAGACCAGAGGAGGCAGACGAGACAGAGAGACCAGAGGAAGCAGGGGAGGCAGAGACTCTAGAGGAGGAAGTGTCACAGAAAGACTAGAGGAGGCAGAGAGTCCAGAGGAGGCAGAAAGAC
>JALDNG010002494.1:0-38029 GCA_024349245.1 Neodontobutis hainanensis | reverse complement strand
ATTTTTTTATTCTATACAAAGGACTAGTCTGGATTCTGTGGAGATGAAACCAGTAGGAGAAACAAAACGCTGCAAAAAAAGGTTTTGTTAAGAATTGGCCCGATGAGATGGATGTCAGTGGAAGAGATTGTAGACACATTTCTGAGAGACATTTAATGAAATGGACGGTATAGCTGGCCTACCTCTACAAACTACTTATACTGTTACAGGTCACAGGGGCCTTTGGGCGGGAAGTGGGTACAACTTAGATGATGGAGGATAAGGACTGACAAACCCTTTTTCACCCTTCACTCACGATGGGCCGTTAGAGTCACTGGGTTACCTATCCATGCCGTTAGCCACCCACAGCCTTCTTACTGTGAGGCCCTAACCCCTCGACCACTGTGCACTCTGCCAATGTAAAAATTAAATATAAGTTTTAAAACTGCACTTTCTGAAATTACCTGTTTAACATGTATGTTAAAAAGTTTTGAACTTAGGTTTTTGTAATATAGGAAGTTTTGCTTAACTTAAGTTGAGAAATATTTAGGCACAGAATTATATTGTGAGGTTTTACAATTGTGATGGACAAGTAATGAATATAGTATATATAAACATCCACTGCCGGTGAATGTCAACAAAAATGACACATTTAAACTTTTGCTACCACACTGAACCAGTTAAGTTACACATGTGAAGATAACATTATTATTAGTAAGTCATAAATCTGTATTTAGTGATGAAGCTAGCTACAAATTGTGGGTTGCAGTTTACATTAATGGCGATAATTCTTTAAATAAAAATCAAATTACTTTTTAACAATTAACACCTATTTATCATCTTACTTCTTACTACAACATACTTTTTTAACTTACCAGCATTTTTCAAATTCAAACTGAAGAGTTATGCTGAAGTAATCTTGATATGTGCTGCATTTGAAGATCTTTAGTACACTATTTTATTTTTTTCTGCCATTTTAGCCAGGTAAAATATTATTTAAGCCCTCTATAAGTAACAAAGATGCAAGTGCATATTTCAGATATGTCATAAAACTGAAACCCGATAAACTGATACATCCTGGTCAAAAACACACAGTAATAGTATGTGCATTGCAAGTACTGTATGTAAAATATAGCTCATTTGCCTTATTTCTGAGGCTAGCTTCTCTAGTTTTGACACAAATTGACAAAAAACTATAGCAGAAAATATATTTGAAATACTTTGTGGTATTTATCTGCTGCAATCACATCAAGTTTGTTATAAAAAACAGTGAATGACACTATTTCCAGTGGACTTTTTACCATTTAAACCATCTAATGGACAAATGCAGAGAGTGTCGCTGAAACAAACAGGGCTCCCAGAAGCTTAATGAAGCGGAAAGCTGACCAAGCGAAAACCCAGGACATACTTTTGGATCCCAAGGTTGATTTGTTTTCTACTGGTGTTGAACTGAATCAGTCTTCAATTATCTCTAGTGAAGCTAAATGTGTTTGCTTCTCTGTTGACGTGTTTTCCAAACTGAGTTGGGATCCAAGGCAAGGTGCAGTGGCATTGATTTGGACAGCCAGTAATTTCACAGTTTTACCAATTTTATAGCAATAAAGCATGTGCATGTTGGTTGTAAGACATTAGCATTTAAATGGTCAAGAGCATTGCTGTGTGGACACAGAATATGCCAGTAAACAGACAACATTAAAGCGAAAGTCAAGTATTGCCCTAGAATCACTAAACACTGCAATGCATGTAAATATACTAGTCTGACTCCTAGTCAAGCTAACATACTTAGACAAATGTGATTTAAAGTCAAGCTACTGCTGTCTTTGTACAGCTTAGCCGAACTGGAGCAGGACAAGGCCTCTGCATGCTCCATAATGCACGCACTAAGATGGCAGCTCAACAGCAAAAGTAAAAAATGAGAGAAAGAGGAGAAGTGGGTTTGACAGAATTGTGGCTTATTAACAAAATACGTGTTATGGAGCTAGCTAACTTTATGGTCAGTGATGTACAAATGTGCAAAATGTGGGAAAGGGAAAATCTCTCATTGAGGAAACAATGCCTCAAAGTTTCTATGCTAAAGAAAGCATTGAAGCGTCTTCCATATCTCCTTCCTGAAGAGAAAATTCAGACTGCTATTGTCATAGTGAATATAAAGTAGATCTGGGTCAGTGTCTGAGCTTCTCGAGGCAAGCGACTTTCTATAAGAAATGTTTATTGTTTTTGTGTATATTTACTTTCAACCAATATAACATAACAATAACATAATACTATGACCTTGTGTATATTGCTTTTAATCGATAAATCTAAAATGAGACATGAATCCAGAAAGCTGCCCTTGCCGTTGATCTAACATTCCTCAGTGTGGATGAATGATGAGCCCATTGGATGATCCTCCTCCCAAAGATAATGCTAACTACATGTTGTAAATCTATTGTGGGTGGAAAAAGACAAAACTACAATTTCTCACATATCGACCCATACGGATTTCAGACTTTATTGAGCAATAAAAAATATACACCAAGGAAAATATCATTTTCCTTATATCTCCCATATTGTTGTTTTTCCATCTCAAAATCTGATTCAGTACTTCCAAAGGACGATCCATAATCCGGCGACAAAATGAAAAAATGAAAAAATAAAAATAGAGCAGTCATTTTTGTTTGACAGTAAATAGTTAGAACCATCCAAAAAGTTTTACTGCAGCGGGTTTGTTCGTAACAGTGGCTGCAAATTTTTGAAAAAAACAAACTAAAAAAAACACATTTGGTTTGTCACAGTCTAGGTCGTCACATCCGAATCTACCTCAACGTAGAGTTCTGCCAATTTCTGAAACTCAGGTCCCCAGTCGTCCAGGTAATTGTAATCCTGTTCCGATTGTGTCCCAAGAGAGTCCAAAGGGCTGATTGTCCCCGTCGGCGAGCCCTGGCCCTCGTAGGCGTACGTTTGGAGCGAGTCATACGGAGGAATGCTGGTGTCCATGTCAGCTTCCACCAGTTTATGCTTGATAAACTCGTGAACGTCCGCTTGGTCCAGTTCCACCGACGGACTCTGTTGACTTCTGGGCGGGGCGCAGTGTTGCCGTGCTTCAGGGCGAACATCCCGTCTGAATTTGAGCTCCTCCGCTGCAGCTGGGTTACGCAGCGCGATAATGTCGAAGGCCTCGGTGTCCTCCTCGCCACCGCCTTCGTCGTCGTAGGTAACCACGTTTTCACGGATGTCCTCTTCGGAGATGATCAGCGGCTCTTTCTTACTCCGCCTCAGAGTTATGAAGAGAACCACGATGGCTTCAAGACAAAAAACAAGGATTAGAATAAAAACTGAAGTTGCAATAAATGTATGTAAGATTGACAAACCAAGACTGAAATAGGCAAACTAGACTTAATGATCTAATTATTCTAACATATAGATAAATTCATACTGTAGCTCCAAACTAACTTATTTATTACATCACAGTTTGATTTGAGACAATTAAGCAAAGAGTAAATGTCAGGCTGAAAATACCATGTAATTGAGATTCATTTCTATTCAATATGTATTTTGTTATTATAATCGTGATAAAGTTGCCATGTATTGTACAACCCTTAATTTTACTCCTATTTTTTATATTTCCTGCTTTCTTCATGATGTGGCCATTTCTATCTCTGTAATTGTCAAGTAAATGTCAAAGTGTATTTCATTTTTTGTCACAATTCAATTAGAAAAGTATTTCATGTGATTAGATTGTATTCACATAGATAGAATGGATTTTATATATGATGCCCACAAAAAAACTGCACAAATTTAGTCAAAATATAGACATGTAGTTATGCACGGATCATACTGGAAACAGCGCATTATGCTTCTGCTCTCTTGTGTTACAAATAAACCTGCCATAAAATTACCATCTGTCAACCAAAACAATCTGGATCCATTGTCTCTCTCTCACAACAGTGCTTCTCCAAATATTACACAAACAGCAATGATGCAGAAACTGAAAATCAACAATACACAGTGAAGTATGAAATGTAAGCAAGCTGCACATATGGGCTATGAAATATACAGAATAAACTAAAATACAATAGAAAGAAGAAAGTTACTTTGCTTGTGGATTTTTGTTTGGTTACTGCCTTCAGCTGTCAATCACACATAACAAAAACATTTTTATCTAAAGAAAAGAGACTTCAATGAAGAGTTTTTTCACCAAAACCATGCTGTTGGCAGCCATAGGTGTGGAATAAAGGTAATTGCCTTTCTGCAAGCATTATTTTTTCATGAAGATCAAACCTATTATACCGCTCTCTAAAAAGCACGTTAGGTTTATTGCATGTATTGTGGCCATTTGCTTCTCAAAGGTTATTTAAACTTCTCACTTGTTAGACAAACCCTACCATTTTACTTTTCTGTGTGAACTTACGGATTTTCATTTGGACAAAATAGAATATTTATATTGTTGTTGTTCCTTTTAAAGCCTTCAGAATCGACTCAGTATGAAGTGCATTTTCCTGATCTTATAATAAGAAGAAACAGCAGAGATCGTACATTACTGAATGAGCAACCTGCTTAGTGGTAATGACTTAACTGCAAGTCTGAACACAAAGCACGGCCATGTTTTTGTGCTAATATCAATCCCGTGCGGCCGTGTTGTTTGTTAATTCATAGCTCATGACAGTTGAACATGATGTGGTTCGTAAACAGCAAACACAATAAACACCGACCCATTTTATGCGCACATTTATCCCTGATTTTCCATTAGGACACTAAAACTGGCCAGGCGTTGCGGAGTTGTACATCACTAATATGCATTACAATCGGCTGTGATGATTCAAGCTGTTATGTTGATGACAATAAACACATTGCTATGATCTTTGCAGCAAATTTGGTTCCACATTAGGCTTCTATACATCAAATCAACCCTAAGAGTCCCAGGTTAATTTTTTTTATTTTCACTGAATTGTCAATTGAGCTTATGTGTCATCAACCCTGTACAGCATACTGTGCCTCTGGTTCAACTGACCATAGACATACATAAGAAAGGCTAGATGTCTCACGGCGCAGTCTCTGACGGCATCACCGGCGGCCATCTTGAAACAGGCAAGCTTCCTATCGGACTCCATGGTACCTGATGTAAGGTGAGTGATCTGCACGAACATAAATACTTTTATCTCGCTGAAATCTTGACGGATTTACAAAATGTTTGATTTCTTACAAACGTTAATAATGTGGCTATAATTCTGGATGCGTGAACATGTTGAAATTGCAGCTTTTCTTTTCGAAAGACGACTTAATCGTGCAGCATAGTTGTGTATCACGGCTAACGTTACTTGTGCAAGTTATCAAGGCTGAGACCACCATCGAGCTGTTCAGTTATAGTTTTACTGACACCAATAACGATTTTATGACAACCAATTTTTTTTATCTATATTACAGTCATTGTGAATGTGGTTGTAGTTATTAGCTGGCTTTGAATGAGACCTAACGTTAGTAGTTACAGTTGAGCTGCTACCCAGCAATTTTACATCAGTGGGAGAGGCAGAATTGCTCTTTCTTTTCAATGTAACTTAAGTTGCACATGATTTCCAATCGGTTTGGTTTGTTAAAAACATCTTATTATTTTTATTTTTTGTAAAATGTGTTTTCTGAAGACATGCACAATAACCCTAACCCTAAGACATACACAGTACCTGGAAGTGTCACAAACCATTTTGAGTATATAGAAAAATGCCTGTATTTGTATCTGTTTGCCGAATTTATCACCACTGATACAGTCTGAACTGTATGATAATGAGATGCAACTTAATTTATACGGAAAGATCATTCAGGGGTGGCTACTTCAGTTCTAGTTTTTTTTTAAGCATAAAACATTTTTAAAGCATGTATTTAATATCTGTATACTATACTCCATATATATATATATATATATATATATATATATATATTTTAAGGTGGCTGGAATAACAATCCTAATGCCAGCCAGTTCAAGCACATCTTCAGGAAGCTGATGGCCCGGTGTGGGGTTGTTAAACCATGCAGAGGCAATGTGACAGCACAGGATGACACAGAGTCCCTCCCAGCTGTCATTGTCACCTCTACAAGCCTGTCAGCTGTAGATATGTCCTCTGCAACAAATAAATAAATAGACTTTTGTGTAATTATTCCATATTTTGTGTAGTAATTCTATATCAGAACCCCTGATATACAATCCAAATAGTCTACAAGAAACTTCAGAGTGTTACCAAGAGGTTACCACACAGTAAGCCTTTATTATGCATGTCTATCTTTTGGGTAACCAAAAGTCCTATGGGGAGTTTTGATAGGGCATTTTACAAAACGCATGAGCATACCGTGGCAAATCAGTGGTCTAAAGTACTCATATTTCATTATATATTGATCTGCTTTTGTACACAGCTTTACAAGACCTGGTGCTTGGGCTCAGTTGTGTTTCTAAAGTCATTTCAAGAGACCTAGAAGCTGAAATGTGGTCAGTTGAGATGCTTGTTATCCAGCAGAAAGAAAAAACAATATTCTAGCCTCTATAACTCTGTGCAAGTACTTCACATAATTATTCTGATTCTTTCCTAAGAAACTACAGGGTCTCAGTTTTCTAAAGAGGTCAGGCATTTGATGGTAGGCAAAAATGGCTGGGAACAGTGATCTCTGAAGTAGGCGCAGTGCAATGTCAAGGGGAAAAGCCTAGTAAATGGCCCAATCCTCAAGAAGTTAAAATAAACGTAATAATTCAAATTATCTTATTATAATAACATTATAAAAGTGTATATATATATATATATATATATATATATATATATATATATATATATATATATATATTCATTCCTTGGGCGTGTGTATATTCATTGCATCTCTATGTTCTGTTCAATGTTATTTTCTTATGGAAGTCCATGGTTATAATTATTCATAAGTATGCAGTGTCATAAGTATATCTTTGACGTTTATAAAAAACTAAACTGTTTAAAAATCGGTAGAAAATTTAGCAAGTTATGGTTATTTAAAAAGTACATGCACCATTAAAACACAATGTTACGAGTGAGCAAGCTGCCTGTGACAAGATGGCCGCCAGTTGGACGCCAACCTCCATTGGCCAACAGCGGACGAGACATCTAGCCTTTCTTATGTATGTCTATGCAACTGACTGCCATGGGCCAAAGGACAAAGTATAAAATAAACATTTATGGTAGTAGTGTAGGGACGTAAATTAGATCCTTTTTTGTTGGCCTAATGGTTTCTAAAGTGCCAATATTGCAGCCTGATAAAGATTGTAATTCCCTCAGCTCTTGAAATGTCTCACTAAGATTTTGTGAGGTAAAAAATGACCCCAGCCTAGAACTCAGCATCATTGATCCATGTTTGAACACATTGAACAAATAAAAGAACTTGGGTAAAACCAAAGCCAGAAGGTGTGCTGTGGGTCAATCACAAGAATGGATGCACTGAGAGCTCTCATTCTCTCAATCAGAGCTCACAGGGACAGGTGTCAGGTGTGAGAACATCACCGGGCCATGGTTTCGGGCTAAACAGCTGCTCTTTGGTTTGGCACAAATAGGTGTTTTCCCTCTGTTATGACGACAGTTAGACAGGTGAGTGCTTAATGCAGACCTTGATGTTGGTGTGAAATCATACCCATTGTAGATTTAAACTATATACCCAACTGTCTTTTAACCAAAAATAAGTATGTTTTGTTATACTTTTACATAATTGTATGAGATAATTTAATTGAAAATGTGTTAAGACGTCAATTTTACACGTAACAGAGAAGCTCCTGTAAAGCACCCAAAGCCAAAATGACAGATTCATAGTTCTGTGCTCTATTTTTGTCCAATTTATATCAAACTTTTAAAAAAGTTTGCAGGTTACTTGCAAACGACAAGCTCAGGCTCAGAGATAAGTATTTCAGTGTTGCAGTGAGTGTAGCCATAAGTGTGAGAAATCTCTCTGAACTCTTAATGAAGTCATGGAGTCCAGTAATATGTGATACCACGCAGCAGCCGGGATCTTGTTCTTACGACTAATGAGAGCCATGCCTCTCTGGGTAAATGATGACCTCTCTGCGCCATGTTAACATTACATCGATTTAATAAAATGGCAACAAGAAGAGAGTTTTTCAGCAGATCTAAATATATATCATGAAAGAGTTCATTATGCTACATTAGTGCAGATGAGTGAGACAGATCAGGCTCCTGCAGAGGCGGCTGTGCTTCACAAATGAGCTCAACTCAAGAAATTACCCAAAAAAGACGATGCAGAAGAACAGAATGGAAATATGAATAAATAAGAACCCTGCTTGAAACTAAAAATAATGGGTTCAAAACTTTGAACTGGGAAACTTGAAGCTAAACTGCTCGTGTTCCTTTTGAGATGACCTTAACCAATGTCACAATGAAAATGTGTTTGGGTTTGCATGCAGCATCTTCCTTCTCCTGTGTCTTTCTGGAACACATGGCACTGACACTGCTGAGATGACAACCACCTGAGCAAACAGGTGCACTAAGTTTGCAGCGTAACAGAACACAACAGAAAAGTATTGAGTGAAAGAAGTGGCTCGGGAACTGGAGGAGATGACAGAAGATTGCAAAGTTATATTACAAAGGTTACATGACACACTGTGGTTTGTACCAGAATAAACTATTAAATTCTATATAAAAAGAACTCAAAAGACCCACGTGATTGGCCAGAGGACTAGACAAAACCATCTGCATAGTCCCTCAATCTAGCTCCAGTTCTTAGTTGCATCTTTCTGAAAGTGGACCACACACTTGGGGCCAGGAACCAAGTATCCAACATGTGGTACAGTGCAGTTGTAGACAGCTTTCCAATATCCTGTCTGAGGTTGGCCAGTGTCTCATTAAGCAACCGAGACAACAAGGACTTGATATTTTATAGTGCATCAGGGTATTTAAAAAAAAAGAGCTGCAACACACATTGTACATGCCATAAAAAGACAGAAATAAGTGCTAGAAGGGGATGTGTGGATGTAAAAGAATCACAGGCTCTTTATGTTTTTGTTCCTATTAAGCTACATGTGAACCAAAAAAGTATTTTTTTTCTGTAATCTTGAGCTATTTGATTTATGTTGCCGCCATCTTGCCTTTCTCACGTCTCTGTTCCGATTTCATTTTGCAGGATACAGAAGGTTGGGATGTAAGAATCATGACTATAGTCCACAATGAAAAGAGCACTTTCTTTTATTTGTTTGCCTGCTGTTGCTCTTATGTTTTCCTTCTCTTATATATTGTTTATCTCAAAAGACTGAAAAGTTATTCACATACATTTCTGAATTCATCTCACTATTTCACACTTCCTTATTTAAAATCTATCCTTAGTCTGTGTTACATTTGCCTTCGGAGACGCAGTATAACACTATAACACATTCACCGAGAGCGAGAAAGACAGGGAGGTGGTGGTGAATTTGGATGGAGGGGAGACTTTTCAGCTCCGATAAATCAAGAATGCAGAGACGCACTTGGGCAAATACACATTTTCTGTTTAGTTTTTATTGTTGTGACTGTGGCTGCTGTTATGTGGATTAGAGGGAGTTCTGGGGAGCCTTAGAGCGATGTTAAAATGCTGATTAGAATATGTGTTTTAAATGTTAGCTTTAAATACTGTCAACATCCTGCTTCTTTTAACAGTGTAAACCAGTTTCTGCCTGTGACTGAGTTAAATGTAAAAATAGCTATACTATCAGGGTTATACAGCTCTCACGAGTACTCGTTATTATTGGACATAACACTATTTTACTGTAAATAAAGATTATATAAAAAAGCAAACTACAAATTATATTCTTCTTAAAGTCTAGAGGCATAAAAACAAACTTCTTTAAAACAAGTTAGTGAAAAAACTAAAATCTGAAATCTAAAATCTGTGTATTGTTCATGAACATTAAGTACTCATACTCTATTTGAAGTACTTGTACTCATCCCTGGAAAAGTAGTATCAGGGAATGCTATAAACAGTGATTAAGGCAACAGATAAAGAATGGACATACAGTAGACTAATGTCGATTGGTCCATCAAAATAGGGGACCTCATCCATTTTACTTTTCATAAAGTTCATTCATAAAGTTTAGTGCTGTGCAAGTACTAATAAGATAGTAAAATTAAATCACTAATGGGGAAGTATGGAGGCCTTCAACACTTTCGACCTAACATAACTTTTGTAGTCACTTTTTTAGTTGTGAAGATAAGTTTTTTAATTTAGCAGAACAAAAACTAAAACTCATTTTTATGGTTGTGAACCTACAAGCATTAAATAATGGGGCTTTGTCAACCCACATTTAAAATGCAACTTTTTCATTATCTTTTGGACTAAAATAAAAGTACAACTTTTGGAATAATTTTATCGACACACTTTCTATTGTTCATTGTTGTTCCACACCTGTGTTTTAATGAATTTTCATCCAGTGATTACTCGGAGCAAAAAAAAAAAGCCCAAATTCAGTCCGCTCCAGCTGGTTCACAGGGACTGGCCGAGTGGGGTTACTGAGGGTAAAAAATGCAATTTGTCTGAGACAGCGCTTATCGCTTGGCTTGTTTAAAACAACCTATTACACAATGTACGTGCGTGAGGCGAGGTTTTAAAGTCATGCATATTGTATTTTCCATATTTCTGAGCTGTTATAGCCTGCTTTGGGACATTTCTAGCTTTACCATGAAACATTTAATATGAGTCCATTCAAGTAATTTCATCTCCCAGACCAGGCCTAGATGAGAGCTAAGATCACTTCTGAAGCAGGAAACTTGCCTTCAGGCTGCACAAATCTGATTTCCTCTGCAACTACAGGGCAATGCACTTGGAAAGAGAGATGGCACAACTATACACTAAATCTAAAACACAGCAAGCAATTACCATTGACGGAAGACCACATACATTTTCAACCAAATTAATTCCTGACTTTGTAAATCTGCAGCAAAAGCAAAATCCTTAACAGTTTAAAGTAATGTTAAATCAGTCTTAACTGGCATTAATAAAGGGTATTTTCTTATCAATGAAATTGTGAGCAACACTAAGCTCCAAAATTTACTCAGGACTTTTTACTAACACGGTGCAATCAGTAGTATTTCTAAATCTGGTCTGAATCACTTCATAAATGTCTCATCTTGTCTCCTCCTTAATGCATTTCTGTCATAATGTATACAAGTATGCTCATTCAGATGTGCTATTGCTGCATCCTCTCTATTGGTTACAGTCAATGTTACACTTGGAAACGCAGGGGATGGCGCATTATGTCAAAACAGATTAAAACCCTTGCTGCTATGGAGACCATCTTCCTATTTATCTGACATGCTGCCTACTGACTCTTCTCTTAATAACCTTGACAGTGTGCGACACTTCATTAGTGAAAGTGTGAACCCAGACGACTAGGGCGAACAGCCAGGTGTGATGACATTCGGGCTTTGTGCTGTAACTAGACCGTGATTAGCCATTGAGCATGTGTCTCTCACTCCAGTGTTTCCTCCAAACAGCAGTGCTGGCCTTTTGTTCGCTTTAGTCAGAGTCGCTGGGCAAAGAAGAAGGAGGCAGCCAGAATGAATATGCATAACCTTCACGCACTAATGTCCACAGACAATCACTGCTGAGGAGGGGCACGGGGCCAAAACGAGAGCTGCGTTATTAGACGGTCGGTCTAATCATGTCTTACTGCAGTCTGATTCGAGGAGTCTTTGTCCTATTTCAGTCCTTGCATTTCAATCTCTCTATCAGTACATGTGGCCTGCCTGATTGTATTGAAACTTGGTATTTACATGTTTTAATGTGTGTCCACTTTAGATTGGTTCTCGTATTTCTGCTTGGTAGGCAAAGCTACACTGGCTTCTGATTAGTTAATACAGCTCTTTTTACACTCACTGATGTGCTCCTGTTAAAAAAAAAACATCATAATGAGCTTTACTTCAATGGTGTGCTGCTTGTTCGTCTGGTGCTTTGGCTTAAGCCCATGGCACACTTATTTTGTAATGAATTACTACATGTTATTGTGCCTGAATTGGCTTCAAGCTGCTAAGTACGTTGTAGGAGGGCACCGTTCAAAAATGGCCACAACAGGTAGCATCAACATGAGTGGCATTTGTGTGCTCAGGAAAACAAAAAGGCAGAAATAAAGAAAACAAAACCACCGTTGGGTCTGGACAAGATTGTGATTTTAAAAATAGTCCGTGGCATATGTTTACCTAACCTTACAGCTTAGTGGCAGTATTTTCCACTATGGTCCTAAAGTCTTGACACTGTCAGTCTATCTGTAAGAAAGTGGTTTTCATTTTTTCACACTGTGTATCAAACAACTTCCATGTGGACAAACATATGCACATATTACCGAAAACACATACACGAGTCCTCTCAACACAAGCCAGGACTCCTTCCCATTCACACCTCTACAGTGTAATGAATATGGACCCAGGCCACTTCTCAATACCTTAAATGAATCCTCTCAAGATGTATTCAGGACACATTTAACACATTCACACCTTGCATTAAGGCTGGCAACATGTCTGATCAAAGTCCTGGTCTCAAAGCTGTGACTGACTTAGACCAGTTTAATACGCTACAATTGATCTTTGGCTTTTCATTATCAAATCTATTAACATGCTCGCTTCTGTCGTTATATCTGACCTGTAAAGCTGACCGTCCTCATTTCTAATTCAAAAGTCATGTTGTGAGTTTATATATAATCTTTCAATGCCCTCAGAAAAACGGGTTGCTGTAGTAACAAGGCACGCCACACACTTTGCCAAGACACGATTTCAGAGTGCTGCTACAAGCTTGCAACACCAACCTGGCGCTGATTGTTTTCTCTGCATTTCCGAAGGCGTTTTGTATTCGCGAGCACAACACATCCATCACATGTGAAATCAAGGACAGTGGCATCTTGTTGGCTGTCAGCGTCTCTCCCGTGCTGCCGCCGGTCTAGTCAAAGCACTTGATGTAAAACACAGCCGGTTAGGGAGTTGTGGAGGGAAACGAAGGACTCCAAGTAGAAGATTTGTGGCGGATTTGAGCTGAATTTTAATTGGCCACAAATTTGATTCGGGCTTAATCTAATTGCCTCATATAAAAGTCTCTCTCTAAGCTGTCAGTCTCAACTCTACAGCCTCTGTGTTGTTATCTGTGTGCATCCCGCAAAGACCACTTTAACTAAATGCTCTTTTTAGCCGTGTATTGTGTTTGTGTGATGGCTGTATGTGAAAAAATAGTCAAGATTCAATTCTGTTCAGATTATGGCTCACAATGACAACTCTAGGGACCACCAAGGACCCAGGAGACTAGTATTTTTGCAAATGCTTCCATCTAATGCTGTTACTTTAAAGTTGCACTGTGTAAAGACTTGTTGCATACAGTTGAACTAAATAGAGCACAAGTATTGTGTATAATCAACACATCAAAAGAAGATTCTTTGCAACAACAAAGCATCCAATGGAGTTTTTATATTTTTATGTTTTTTATGACAAACTGAGCCCAGAATAGACAAAGGAGAACACTTTTATTATTATCTCTCTGTTTTGACTTTGGTCAAATAGACACGGGTTATCTTCTTAGTTTTGCCCTGCAAACCTAATTCAACATCCACGGCCCACTTGATTATCTTTCCTAGTGGCTTTCAAGTTTTCTTTTCCCTCTCCTCCATCCTTTGCTTTCTTGTTCGTTCACCTTGGCCTCTGCAGCTCCTCTCCCTTCCCCCCTTCACATCCTGAATTCCACCTGTGTGCCCTCACGTGTCCACTCATCCCTCTCTCCTTCTCTGCCCTTGTCAAACCCTTTCAAACCCCTTCAAGCTCCTCTATGCTCCATCTACTTTCGCCCATGCCCTCAAGATATTCGCCCCAGGGCCCATTCGGCCTCTAGCCCCCTGCTGCTGTCCCGTGTGGTGGTCATCCCACTGTTGAGTATAAAGAGGCGGTACAACACTACAGTGAGACTAACTAATATAGTTAGATGTCACCCTTGAGGTTAAGAGACCCTCAGAAGCTCATTTTCAGAGAAGTTGTTGCTGTGTTGCTATTACAAAGGCACAAAAGACCATATTTGGAATAAGGTCGGTAATAGTAAAAGATATGACAGTTTCAATGTATGTATTCAATGTGAACATTTATCATATTTTTATAATTATTACAATTATATTGAAAATAAATGTTTTCTGATGCTTTTTGATGAACTTCTAACATGTTTTACCTTTATGGACAGCAACCACAATTGTTTGATCGGTTGAAAATTGTCATAGTCACACTTTAGCAATAATCACTTATTGCCCTTTATATAATTTTTTTACACAACAGCATCTTCAGGAAGTGATATCAACTGCAAACAAGTTATTGTTGAATAAAGTAAGGCTAATGGTGATGAGGACTTTTATTTAACCGTTGAAAGAGTGAAAAGCAACTGGTCTGAATACATATGTGCATGACTCCGACCTGACCTCTGCTTCCTGTCCAGTCTTATTTACTTTTATGTGCGTGTTCCCCACTCACCCAGCAGGATGACGATGCACAGCAGGATGGCGATGAGGGCCCCCGTGCTGAGACCGGCCGAGGACAGGAACGCCTCGCTCTGACAGACCCGGATCCTGCCGTGACGCTGACACGGACAAACTCTCAGGGTCAAGGTGCTCGTCCCGCTCAGCGAAGGTTCCCCGCCGTCCCACACCACAATGGGCAGCTCGTACAGCTCCTGGGTCAGGTGGTTGAAGCGCCGTCGCCTGGCGATGATGCTGGCCGAACTATCTGTTATGGAAAAATATGAATAATTATACCCCTTGGCTAAAAAGACTAATTGGCAGTTTACTCTTTCTTCTCAATTGCACAGGCCAATTATTTATACACATAGTTTAAAGGTGAGAATCATTAGAAAACCCACTAATATCCTTTGCCGTTGTGGCCGTTGTGGCAAAGGATATTAGTGGGTGCCCGTATTTGAAAAGGACTCAAGCTGGTGTCGGCCTCCTCTCGTGAGTGCCAAGGCTAATTAAATTTAAAGTTGTTTGTTTAACTATTTTAATGCTCCGAGAAAGAGCAGTTCACCTTGGTCGGCACAAACACCTCTGTGAGCGCAGATAAACAGGATTTCTCTCTTTTATAAAAAAGAGCCGTGTTTGTAAAGAATAAAAAGGCAAATGAGTGGCCGAGTGAAACATTCACTGACAAGACACAGAGGTAAACACAGACAATTCAGGAACAAAAGGCTTGTGGAAAAACAATTTACTACAGCGTCAACCTGTGAAAACAGGATCAAAGAAAGGACACCAACACCACTTCAGTTTTAGGATTAAAGGTAAAAAGCTATGCTGTGTGTCACAAGTAGCAGCAAAACAATCTTCTCATTCACTCACCTAGACGTTTAATGTAGAATTATTGCACGCCAAAATAATATAAAAGAGTTCTTATTAGCATCATCAACACAATGTCTATGTTGGAAGAATAGGTAACTTATGTCGGCAATCAAGTTTTGAACATTGAAAAACACTGGCTGTAATCTCTAAAGGGGTACGGAGTAAAATATTGCTTTAACGGTTTGAAAAAATAAGCTAAATTTAGTCAAAACTATATTCATCGGTGGATGAAGATTTTAAAATAACATTTATTGCATTTGAGAGACAACCTGCAGAGCTGGAGGAGAAGCACACTCAAGGTTAGGGCACTGACAACCTAAGTGTTTCTAAACATATCTTTTGAGCATATCTGGCCAATTTTAACTGTTTATTCATTGAGAACAGTTGCTGCACATTACTATTAGAACCATATTACATATTGTTGGTAAATATTGGATAAGAGATCTTTGACAGTAGTTTTTTAGCTTTAGATCTGCTGCAGTATTATTATATCCATGTGTCGGTAAGTCAAGCAGGACAACCTGGATGTTTATTATGTACCTGCAGCTTTAATGCACTCTTGAGGAGCTGCTGTACAACTGCTCTGAATGCAGCTTAAAAGTACTGCTTTTTATACAGTGTATTATATATACTGTATAATATATAATATATATTATTATACATCATGTTGAATGTTTTCAAAAGGCACGCGCGACAAGGAGCTTACACTGACACACAGGTCAGTTCTCATCAAGCTCACATGTCGCTTTCAGGATGAACAAGCACCGCTCAATGGTACAGAAACAGTTTCGCATCTGAACTTTACATTATAGTACTTATAAGATATACTGTATAAGGTGTACCTTAGAATACAAATGAAGTTTATGCATATACACAAAACTAACAAATGTGCAAAGCGTGAAACAGCAAAACACTATGCTTTAAAGCTTTCTGAACTATTCTAACCTTAAGCTGCTGTAATGATAAAACATTGACAGCAGAAATAGAGAAATGATTCATAAAGCCTTAGGAAATAATGTTAGAAATTGCTGCCATAAGAAGTGACCCAAACCTATAATACTTCTCAAAATGGGTATGGCTGATCAGGGCATAACACTGATGTGAAACTCTTTGTTTTGTCATTTTAACATATTATACCCCTCTTGTCTTGCAAAGGTATAGAATTTAAAATTAAAATAAATCATTTTCAAAAAAAAATTTAAATCACAATAATGATGTTAAAAATACTAGTAAATAAGTTGGATTGTATTTATTAATCCACTGTCCTTTACCTCTGTGAACAAGACAAGACTAAGTACATGTGACCAGTAAGTCCTTTATGTACAGTATATACTTGTATATACACTTGGATGCAGTTGTGTGGCCTTATGTAATTTACATGCACCACTCATCATCTTTGTTCAGGATATTGTATGTCCTGTGACTCATACAGTACTCACATACTAACTTCAGATTCTTATGACTAATAGGAGTCTAGCAGATGACCCACACACAGCTGATGTAGATATATTTATACACTGTATACATGCACAATATTTTAAAGTCTGAAAGTGCTGAATCGTGCACAGGGCAACCTTTCCTTTTCCTGCGAGCGAAAAACGCCTCCACTGCTGTACTACTGAGACCTCGCCTCCACTCCAATCTCTGCTCCATCTATGAATAATTATAATGATCGACAGCTGGAATGACAACACGTACTTCAAGCTTTATTAAGTCAGACTTGCAGTATCACCGTATCAGCAAAGCAGATGGGAGGCGGGGGGCTGCAGAGAGCACGACGTGTGTGATGCAAATAACAAGAAGAGAGATGGGGAGTTTGAAGATGAGAGGAGGGGGCTGAAGGGCGTAAATGGAGGAGAGTGTCTATGTGTGTGTGTGTGAGCTAAAGAGACAAATACAGGCTAAGGCTAGAGTCTTCTTTAGGCACTGGACATTAAAGGTGCACTGTGTAAAAAAGAAATCTAGTAAACACTTGAATAAAATCGAACTTTTTAAATCCTAAAAGCAACCAGTGGAAGAAGTCATTAGTTTTGGTACTTTTTCCTAAAACTGCCCAGAGAGGACAAACTGCTGCAAAAGAAACATATTTGTTTTTGCTAAATATTTGTTAAAGGCTTTAAACTTATTTCAACGGGGTTTGATGAAAAAGCATGTTCCTGCAGAACAAACAGAAATGCTCAAAACCTTTAGGAAAAAATGTGTGAAAAGTTAGTTTAAAATCCTTAATGTTGAATCTAAAAGTCAACAAAAACTGCACAGTAAACTTTTCAAAGGAGATATAGAAACCAAGCTAGTTTGAAAAAAATATGCTGGTCTGGAGAGTGGCCATAGTGGCTCAGTGGTAGAGTGGTTGTCCCTTAACTGGAAGGTTGGTGGTTCGATTCCCGCCTCAATTCCCGCCTCCTCCTGTTATTGTGTCCTTGGGCAAGACACATAACCCTCCTTGTCTCCAGTACAACAGCTCTGGTGTATGAATGTGTGAGAATGTTTGGAGAGTCCGTAGGTGCAAAATGCCTGCCACGTCTCCACCTTCAGTGTGTGACTGTGGAGTGAATGAATAATGGACTCTGTAAAGCATTTGAGAGCCTTGAAAAGCATTATATAAATCCAATCCATTATTATTAATAATACGAATAAAAATGTACAATAGTGTTTGTATTTTACAGATGTTGGTACTGCCTCCGAATTTGGTCTAGTTTTATGTCTATCCAATTGAATTCAGAGTTTAATCAGTTTCCAACTCAAAACCTCAGGGACCAAACTTTTTTTTGTGTATAACTTCAGATATCTAACCAGGCTACAGCAATACATCTAGCACATAAAGTTTAGAGCAGAAGCAGACATCAAAACTGTTCTACTGGTTATTAAAATTAATTAAAGACACATAGTGACAATATTTATTTCCTTTTGGTTAGGTAGAATTAAATTTTTTAAATACCGGGGCTTTACTGAAGGCAAACCATTTACTATCTATAAGTACCTCATCGACTCTCACTTAAAATATATTCTCTTGAAAGTGCAGGTGGCAAGGTGGCAGCAGTAATTGAGCTTGTACAGACCACTAGCAGGAAGTGTACATCAATTATACCATGCTAATTTCACATGAACCGGGCTCTCGGTGCCGGTGGGTGGTGAAAGCTGTGTGCTTGTCTTCACACAAAAGGAGACGTCAGCAGTTAAAGCAGTCACGGTTTAACCATGTTGTGACAGCTCTGTTATGAGACATTACCTTCCGCGATGCAGGTGACCAACCAGGAAAACATCAAGTGCTTTTAGAGACATTTTACACTCCACTGATGATGAATGCTGTTATTGTTAGAGCATGTTGCGGCTTTGGTTACGGTTTCTGCTTTTACCATTTCAAAATGCATAAATGTAATATTCATGCGTATGACTTTCCAAAGAGCCCTGTGGAGTTCTCCCAGTGCTGAGTTTGTTGAGCTACAGTACGAGCCACTAACTGGCAAATGACCTAATTTTTCCACTTTTCCAAAAGCATTAGCATGACAGGCCGAGTATCACTTACATAAGTTTGTTGCCACTTGACAATTTGCAGAACCAACATCCTAAGTCAGGAGTGAGATTTTTCAAAAAAGAGATGAGGTGTTATGTTTATTATGAATTCCTTTACAGCGACACTGTGTCACTTTTCTGTATATCCACGAAAAGACTGAAAGAGACAAATGCAAGTTCTGGCTACATACAGTATGTGATCTCAAGAGGTGATAATGTGCACTGCAACATACAATGGAGTATTTTTTACCAACAAAGCACACTTTTTCTTTAAAATCGGTCCAGGGAGTGCCCTTTAGAGATCGGATCTGAGGACACATTGAAAGGGGGCTTGGGTTGCAAATATTCACATGTCTATGGTGGTCTAAATGTACAATAAAATATAACCAGGTCATTAGAAAGAAATGAGTCCACAGGCTCATATTCTGGTTTTGTACATGTAATTAGACGGAAGAAGTGGTTTTGAAAAAGTAATTTCTATTGGGCAGCGAAACCTCAAATAGGAAATTAAGCTTAGCCACTACAATAATGGAAATTGAAACATAAAGAGAAGTCTTAATAGTAGTGGCTGTAAAGTAGAAATATCCTTAAGTAGTAAAGAAAGCAGAGTAGCAAATGTAACCCATCACAAAAATGGAGGTTTTAACCAATCAACAATCTGACGAGTCTGGCAGATTATGTGAGAAACTATGAACTAATCCATTGCAGACTCAGGAGAGTTCATGTTAAATACCAAGTGTAAAAGCAACGAGTCAAGCTGAACACGTGTCCTTACAGCTAAGGGTCCGGCTCATAGTCACTTATTAGTCCAATGTATTGTTTGCATTACAATGAAAATATATATACTATTTCAAACATAATATGTGCACTTTCCACCCTTGTATGAAAATGTATGCATCATAAAACCTGGCCAACATATGGGGAAGCATGCTGAAAATAAACAATAGACGCACGACTCCGCCACATCTCCACAGACTTCACACTTGCCCACACATGCACTTAGCTGGATTCGTTGTGAACTTTGGTGGGTGTGCGGTATGTAGGTGCCGCAGATGGGAAAAAGCACAAACCTTCTCTCCAGTTGCCACTTAGCACTGAGTTGAGGGCCTAGTTATGGCTGAAACTGTGCCACGAATTCACGGTTAGCTGCAGTGTTTACCTCAGTTTGTACCGCAAGTGTAAAAACTATTTTTGTTCACTTATACAGTTTCTGTTTTAACTCCATTTTTGCCAACTTCACACCTCACCAGATCAAAGCTATGTGTGACAAATATAGACAAAGGCTGCACAGTATTGCATTCACTTTTAATCGCAACACATCAGGTCAATATCATCACCAAGCAAAAGCACTGGGTTTAAACATTAAATAAGGATTAGTTCATCTCAGAAGACAGCAGATAGTTGTGAGAAAGTGTATTGACACAGAAACCCATTGGCATGTTTTCCATAAGGGTGTGTATTAGTTAATTGCAAGTGGGCACATGTTTTTGCAACAATACAATGGCACAGCAGAGAACTGTTATTATGCTTCTCTGTTCAAGACACAAATACGTTTAGTACCTATCTGTAAAACTATTAACTTAAACAGAGGTCTATGAAAAATGACTGGTTGCAATAATGCCAGCAATTAGCCCTGGGATAAGCTCCTCCTTAAAACAAATGGTCCATGTGCAATCCTATGATTACAACCGTGGCAGCAAAGGGAGAAATGGAGGATCTTTACAGGAAACACACAAACTAAGACTCAATTTACGCATTCACCTGGAGGCTCCGCCATATTAAAGGATGCTAAAAGGGTTAGCAACAAGGCCGAGGTTTTAATTAAAGGTGTCCAAAAGCCAGGTGTATATTTTAACCCTACATTGTGATCAAGGAAACTGCTGCAAATTTAACTCCACACCGAGTGCACAAGGAGCGTGCAGTGAAAGTGAGTAGGGAGTAGTTTCAGAAAGGTCAGATGTGGGGAATGTTGCTCTGTTGTCAGATCTCAAACACGCCCACAACTGACAGCCCTGCCACACCATTGGTCCAAACCAGCCGTGGTTTAATGCAAAGGCTTTAAGAGGGACAAGATGGATTTTTGTGAGTTTATGAATCCGGGAACTGAATAAGCCTTTGAAAAGCCAGAGAAGTGTTCACCATAAGAAAAGAGACATCCATTTTAAGTCTTGAGCAAGCATAAATAATGAATTTGAATGAATGATTTTGTGAAAGTTTATATGTGACTGTCGACTCTACTATGTTCCATTTTGCAGATCATCAATCTTGTTTTATCGCTTTTATGCAAAAATTGTATTGTGTGACTTCTAGATGTCTGATTTGTTTTACCATTTTCCTTCGGAATAATTAAACTGTGAATGTAAATCAAATAAAATGAAAGTTGAAAAATGTCTTTTGCTTAGATATGATAATGTATATGTTCATGTGTCCTCATCACATTGCATCAGTCACTAACTTGACCCTAACAAAGGCGTTTCTGCACATTAGTTTGATACCTATTGGTCAATGTGCTGTGATATAACATTAACTAGTGATGGATACTAATTCCATTTTTCAATTTAGGCAGATAAAGATGTAAAATCACAAGTGAGATGACAGAAAAGCTAATTAAACGCCACATATCCTAATAGCTCCCCAGTGCTTTGTTTGAAACAGCTGATGTAATATGATAACTCTGCATACAAGATCTTCCTGGTATTTAAGTTTAAAGCATATTTAGACATCTTTAATTGCCTTTTCCAAATGGCACCCCATTATAACATTTCAAAGAGGTATTTCCGACATCGTAAATATCAGGGTTAGACATGCTTCCTCTATTGAAAGAGCTTTTATCCAGAAAAGGTTAGACGCAAAGAGCAGCTGAGCGAAGGCATCCGGCTTTTTTCAGTCTTAATGGTTCGTAAGACACTGCAGGAGTTTGACCCGAGCTTATTAAGGCACGAGCAGCACTTTGTCTCCAAACTGACTGACAACTCCAAGTCCTATTGTGACAAACACAGATGGAAGAACCTCAGCCGGGAAAGGGCTCGATTTGAATCTTCAAGTGAATCAATGTTTTCTTTTCAGCTCCAATCGACGCTCGGAGCCAAAGCTGAGGTGTTAAACTAAGCTGTAGCTGCTTAGAAATGGCAGCAATTGTAACAAGATAATAGCTTTTAACAAATCTGATAGTGGGTGGAGAAATGCTCCTTCAAAGAACTATAATGCTTTCGTTAATGGGTCTTTCAAAAGTTGTGATTGTTAAACTACCTGGAATGAGTGAGAAGAAGAGCCCTCTGTACTTTTTGTAACACAAGACATGGAAATTTGTAAAATATGTTAAAAAAAAAAATCTTTTGAAATGATACCTAAAACACCTCTAATGTGGTCCTTAACCAGACACAGGTTGGTCATTTGAAATAAATTAAATTAAAGATCAGAGCCCTAAACATGATTGTAAACAATAAAACAATGGACCATACTGTCTTTTGCTGTTTCGGTTTGGAGTCGGCATACCTAGAGAGCCTTTCTATCATGTGGAAATGAATGTTGAAGAGATCCCAGACCTGTTTCACTTATATGTGGCTATAATACGACCAAAATTTTGTACAGATAATTGATGACAGAGGCTTGCAATGGATCACAGTCAGGTGTTGAGTGTGTGCCGTTGGTGTAACGTTGTAAGGTGTTGACAGGGTTTAAAATCACTGTTTATACATTCAAGAATCAGAGTATTCATCCAAACTGAGCTCTACATCTTGCAGTCGAAACATAGCCCAGTTGAAGTTTGGTGAAAATTTGCTGTGAACAAACAGTAAGTGCAGAAAGGAGGTCATGAGAGAGTTAGTGGTGTGAGTGAGTGTGAGGGATTTTCATCAGCCGCACAACAAAAGAGAGCGGCATTAGGCTTGGCACTGAGCAGACACCAACTGTTGGTTTGCTCGACACAAACCAAAGAAGCTGCTCTCAGTGTGAAGAGCTTACTTTAATTATCAGACACAGGAGTCAACAGTACGATGCATTGTGCTTGTCTCCCCCTCAGATAGTGTGAACACAGCAAATAACTCCTAATACACAGTGACAGTGGGCCATGCTAAGACCCTGACACTTCTTCTTTTGAGAGCAAGTGCAAATGCAAGCTCCGAATCACTGGAAATGACTGAAGCAGCGTGAACTCAGACTGCAGCGGCTTAACAAGAAGAGGATGTTTTGAAACTACACAAGAGGGACGTTCTGGAAGAAAAAGGGCGACATGAACTCTATAAGGACTTTGAAAATACAGAATGCTCTGCAGCAGGCAACTTAGGACAAAATGCTGACCAAATGAAAATTGTCTGGCACAGAACTACTGTTCTTTTCTGTTTACAGTGTTTAATTATAGCAGTAGTTTTATTCAGATTCAGAAGAAGCAGGTCAAAAGTGATAAACCACACATCATTTTACCATTTACATAAAGTTTAGATTTAATTTCCGTTTAAAGAACTGTTGGGCTTGACAAGTCTTTTCTAAGTCAGTAAAATGTAAACAGATAAATGATGAACTGTATAGTCAATCACTAACTTTTGCTCTCACTTTGGGGCTCACTTTAGTTCACAGTATATTTATTCAATCGAAAAAAGTTTACAGCTGCTGTAACTCACCAGAAATGTATTCTTTATGATATATAGAGCACAGTTATATTTAAAACTTAAATACATCTGGAGCTCCTAAATGTGCATTGCTTTGTTTGATGTTGTTTACCAAGGATTGTCTCCATGTACAGTTAAGGTTTCTGTAAAAGCACAGTAGCTGTTCTTTAAAGATGGCAAAACTAATGGTGTAACAATGTAGCACAGACATGAGTAATTAATAGTCAAGATAACTATTATCTTTGGGCATCACCTTTATAAAAATGTCTTCATTCAGTGTCACTATTTGACAAATGATTAAAGAATGAATCTGTCTTTTCCCATGTTGTGTCACATAATAGGCCCGTGCCATGGGATTACATCACAGATAAAGCTGGAGCCTGTGGGATGGTGTGCAGCGGAGCTCAAATGCAAATTGAAAGGTGCCATTACTCAAACAGCGTGAACTAAAAAAACTACTATCAGTCATTTAAGGAAAAAAAGACTTTCCCTTTGAATGCTTTAGGGATGTGCAGCTGTGGATGGTTGTGGATATTGCAAGAGCAAGTAACATTTTCATATGGCAGTATTTGGTGGAAAAATGGGGTGCTTTTAGCAGACAGCAGATTTAAATGTGGCCCAATCTACAAAGTATTTCACCAAACTGAAAGACATTTGTGCCTCCAGTAATACTTGTCTATCATTGATGAATTCACTTCTATTGTTGTCTCTACTTGAATGAAAAAGTCTGTATTCATCCACACATCACCAGGTGTGCAGCCATTGTCTGTAGCACATAAACGCCTACACAAATATTTTATTCACAACATTTAGATTCCTTACAGATCTTCCTCAGGTCAAACCTTTCTCATGCATAAGAAAATACCTCTACTTAAAGTCCATTTTCCGCAGGGACCCTAACAGAAACTGGAGTGTCCAGAATCACACATGTTAATTTGGTTAATAAACACTAACAAACAGAACGCAGGTCTGTTCTACAGTTTATTTGCGACAGGCTTTGGACGGTTACTTCTGATGACTTTTTGGTTACTTTAATTGAAAATACCTGTTGTATATTTATATTACTATAGGTATTACTATTCTATTTGCAATGTACACCATTGAAAAAAAAAGATAAATAAAAGCTCAGTTTTCAAGCTGGACTCACTTTTCAAGGTGAAGATGTTTCGTCTTTAATTCCAAGAGACTTTTGCAATTCTGAGATCAACTGGTAAGAGAGCTGAGCTTATATCTCTAAAGGCAGGAGTTTCTTATGAAACCAAACCTGATGGACCAGACTGTTCTGCTCTCATGGTTTTTTTGTATGAAAGGACAGTGTGACTCCTGATGTGAGAGTCGTTAAGGCTCAGGGGGGTTGTTAGTGTTACTGTTCCATTCAGGTGTTGTTCTAGAGTAAAACTGTTTTGTTTTAGGTTTGAGAACACTGTTGTAAATACTAGGCAACATGAATCTGAGTCCACCTCCTCTGTTCAACGAGGGATTTTCCATTTTTACAAAAATGGCTTCCTTCAACCCTCTCTCAAACCATCTGGCCTCTCTGGACAAAATTGGGACATTGCTGTCCTCGAAGGAATGTCCTTTCTCTTTGAGGTGGACTGCAGACTCAGGTCCTTCAGGATTGGCTCTTCTGTGCTGATACATCCTCTTGTGAAGCTGTTGTTTAGTTTCACCAACATAACTGTCACTGCACTCTTCACTGAACTGCATAAACTACATTACTCTGATTGTGCAAGGAGATTTTGTCTTCAGGATGGACTAGTTTTTGACCCAGCATGTTCCCTGGTTTAAAGTGGACTGGAATGTTGTGTTTGTAGAAAATCTTTTTAAGTTTTTCCGATAAACACCCTTCCCTTTTGTCCCTGGTTCCTGTCTGTTTGCTTTCTGTGTCCTCTTAGTTTTGAGGTAGAGGTGCCCACTACCTCAGAAGGTAAATGGAAAGATGAACAACACATCCGTAAAGCCCTGAGAGACAAACGAAACCAAACAAACAAAACCAAGAGGACACAGAAATCTAACAGACAGGAACCAGGGTCAAAACAGAACAGAACATAACACCACATTATTAGCCCATCACTGCTTGACCTTGAGTTAATAAAATGAAACTTGCTCATTCCTTCGTTTGGAAAGATTTACAGTGGTAACATTGTGGTTCAGGTTAGCGGTTTCTTTCTAAAAACAGTCCTGCTAGCTTATCCCTATTATTTGTTTTGATTCTATTCCATGTGCACCTCTTTTTTACTTTTTGCACTTAACCTGTCTAAGAGCTGCTGTACAGTGAAATAAAGTCCTATCTTGTCTTATGACAAAGTGTGAATCTAATCTGTAATTGTTTTTGTTAGATATAATACATTACACCCCATAATGAGATGAATAAATTGATAAAGTACAGTAGAATAAAATCCCGTACAAAACAGTGCACATTTAAGATGATGCCGGCCACAGATTTTCTGAACCAACCCTTCTAAACAACACACTTGTCAGAGAAAATGTCCGTTCACAGTTACATCTTGTTAGTTAAATCTCATACTGGGCCATTGAAAACACATCCACAACCCTAGTATAATTCCACTTGTGTAAATGACACATTATCTGGCAACATTACATTCACAACTCGGGTGTAAAAAGCTCAGAAACAGTGTCCAGCTTGCGTTTGGTTAACAATGATCTCACAGTCATTTCCATTAGCTTACCCACTTGTTCTCGGTGGGATTCCCAAACGTAGCATATGGCAAATCAGCAAGAGTCACTGTGCCTGCTGTAGAGGAGGTGTGTGAACGCACTTCTCAGTAACAAAGCGTGGATAATGTTTGTAGTACAAATCACACTGTAATAGAGAAGCATTAGCTGAAAATGTGTTTCTGGGAAGTTGATCGACAGCATACTCTTTGCGTCAGAAACAATTGCACTTTTCAGAAAATTAAGTTATATCACCTTTCACAACATATTTTTGGCTGAAAAATGTCACAAAATCAAGACGTATTTGTAACTTCATGTGTAATTTCTGGTATGCACATCATAACCTCATAACTAAGCTGACAGGAGACATGCAGAAGTCAGATACTGTCAGTGTCAGTAAGTGCTGAGCGTCTGTAATACACTCTGGCCTGACTGACATTGTTTTCACATTGACAACATTTAGTTAAAGAGAGACACTTGGACTACCTGAACTCTAGACCTAAATAAAGTGTAAAAATAGAAAGAACTCCAACCTGAGTTCCACAGTACCTGCTAATGAAACACTTATTGGAGTGCAAGTATCTCCTACTGTCATAGATAGTGGACATAGAAAACAAAACGTCAGCTGCATGACCATGAGGCCGAGTCTGGACAGAAAATAAGTTATTGGTGGCAATTATAGTTTGAGGTTTTCCATCCAATCATAATAATAACATGTGATTTGGAATCTGAGTTTGAGATAAAAATCAAAGTCGAAACAAGACAATTTAAAAAGTGGTCTTAAATTCGTAACCTCACTTCAGTTATGAATGTCTTTCCACTTCTCAATCACCATTTAAACCATAAAGTACTTGCCAGAAAATGTGTCATCTTAAAAGAGAGACAGTCTGTATTTCTTTCTGGAGCGAAGATGAGCATATTCTCAAGAAGAGGATGGTCAGAGCCTTTTGCAAAATTCGTCTCTTGTAGATTTTTTGTGAGACTGAAGTTTCTGCTTCCTAATTACTTGCCTCTGACACAACTGTAAACAGGGGGCTTTTGCTGTACATTGAAAGTTTGCCATTAGAAAAAAGAAAGTATAGTTCTAATTTACAGTATTTGAAAGGTGTTGTGGTAATGATTCAAGTTTTTGTTTGTACAAATCTCCAGGTATTTGTAGGACTTATCCATCTCCACAGCTTATTATTGTAGTTTTCCAAATCAATTGCCACATCCATATCCTGTTTATTGCAAGACACAGCTTTATATCAGAGTAACTATTGTCTCTTATATTTGCAGAAACAAATTATCAGCTGCAATTTGTCTTATGAATGGAAACTAATCCATTTATATCCCGACTGAATGTTTTTTGAGGTTAGACAATCAGCTAGTCTCACTCACATGAGGCAGTAGCCATTGCCATATTGTGCAGCTGAGGTGGTGAAGTCTTGTGGTGGAAAGCAGCTGGACCCTTAAGAAAACGGTTTTGTGCTCTCTTATAACATTGATTTTCCTGATCTCTCTCCCTTTTTTGTGTCTTTGTCGGAGTTTCATCTGAGTCTGTGAACTCCTCTCAGTGGGCAACTGTGAGGTCTTCTGGCAGGCAGCTTTTTAAAGCCCTGAGATTGCAGACTGAAATAGGCCTGGGTATTCACCTAAGTGTATAATGGTAGCCATGGTACCCGCTACTGTTAGTCCTGCTCTGGCACAAAATAATGCACTTGGGAGGAAAAGACTAAGCGCCAAGCAGTTAATCCAATTGAAAATACAAGATGTGAACATGCCAAATGTCCATGGCTCTAGCGTGTCATTAGGGCAGGATATTCCCTCTTCAGGCGCCTATGGCACTCAGACAAAGCAAGAAATGACTAAGACTGTTTTCACACCCTAGAGTCTGCACCAAAGGACTTTCCCTGATGCTCTCTGTCCTGCCGTCAACGGGAGGTGTGTTTTCTGTACACGGCACTGACTGATGAGTGCCTGATGGTTGAGGCAAATGATTAGTTACATCCTCTGATCCTCAGATTTATGTGAAGCCACAAGAGACATCTTAAATTAATACAGAACTTCTACCGGCAGCAACTTCAAATGTGCTTTTTCACATGACTATAGCTCCTATAGTATGTTAACAGTCATCTGAACAAGAGGCGTCCACTACAGTGTAGCTAAAACAAATAGGCAAAAGTCCAAATTTTTGCCAAATGTGCATTTTAATTGGAAATGAAAGCACGTTTTTAAAAGATGATAATTTTGTCACGTCCAAGTGTTTGGATGCAAAAACAATTGTGACTTTAGTCTGGTGGCTGTACATTGCACATTGTGACAGGAGAGAAGGTGGATGGTGTCAGAAACACACTCCTGCCACAACATATGACCAAAGTTCCTGATCAGAACAAACAAAATTCCTCTTGTGCTTTCTCTTTTTTCAAAAGGTCGTGAATGCTACCTCAACGTGACATTGTCTGTTGCTGACCTGAGTTGAATCGTAACCTACGGCACACTCAGCCTCTCTAATCCCACAGTGTGACATGCTTCATATCACTCTTCATAGCCATTCAAGCCGCACAGTGTGACATGTAGTAATCCTATATGATTGCAACAAACTGAACAAACTGCAGTGTGAAAATAAAAACATGTCGGCAGCTCGGAGAAACATGTAACACTAATCTGTGCATACACTCTCATAGTTATCTGAGAACTGGTTAAATTAAACCTTGCCAATTGCTTCAGCAATATGAAAATAAAAATCTAAATATCTACTTGAATACAATGGAAAGTAATTATATCAGACACCAGTATTTAAAAAGGTCTATACAAATGTGTTTTTCTATAAACATGTAAACTCCATAATCAATATAGAGTTAAAATTGCTATAAAGCTCATAACCAAGACGACTGTTATGGCACCTCTAAGGCATAAGAAATGCAGTCATTAATTGGACCTCTGATTGTGAAAAACAAAAGTAGAGCCTGCGCCTAAAGGCACGGCACAGAATTCATCAGAAATGCAAACAAACATATCGATCAATTTAATTACCTTCATTGTCCTTCAGGGTGAAGTTGGGATTAACCGGTAAATGGTTGGGCAAAGCGAAGGCAAAGCGCTGTCCGTTGGCAAAGTCATCCTTATCCACTGCTGTCACCGTCTGGATCACCTGGAAAGAAAAGCACATATTAAAAATGACATTTGCAGCTACACAGAAACTTAATGCTCAAAAACAATAGAAGCTTGACATATTTTTACGACAGTCATGTTGCGCTATAATTGGGCGACTGTGGCACTCTTTCGTCTAACATTGAAAGAAGAATTTAACAAGTTAGAAAATGTGATTGTCTGCTCAAATAAGAATCTCTTCTACCTCTAAGGTGAAGTCAGGTAAATTTATGATAGCGTTAAATGCTAATAGCGTTACCATAACAGTAGGCAATGTGAACAGCAATGCTATCTGACCAATGTGTTCAGGTGTAGCTACAAAATACTAGAAATCAATGCCTATTAGTCTGGCACATGCTGTGTGATTGGGACAAATGTACAAAGTCAGAGTCGCTCAGAACAAGGCTGGAAGTCTATCCATTTAGATGTATCCCTTTATCATTATTAGGCCCAATCCAATAGGTCTAATTGGTCCAGTTTAAAAATTTTAATAAAAGAAAAGCAGAAAGGTAACAATGTTGCATTTGGAGGGTGAAAAGTAGGTTTTAAAAAAATTATGGGGTATGGACCTTCAATCGACAGGCTAACACTTACACACACTGACAGGCATGCATTGACTCGTACATTTATTCAGTTTGGGCAGTTTAGTTACCAAACAATATACAGTACATGCATGTCTTGAGGAACAGGGAAGTTGAAGTGTGGATGGAGCACATGCAGACACCATCATCTTGCCTTCTAGCTGCAATATTTTCATCACAACAGATCCTTTTGCCTTTAAGACATGTCCCATCCTTTTCACAAACACTCATTATATTAAATGAATGTTTGTTTTGCTTTTGAACAGTACTTTACTCCACCCCTGCCTTTGGTTTGTTTTTAACCACTATAGATTTTAACCTCAGTCGAACCACACCAAGTGTTCATCGGAAGCTGGTGACCCAGAGCTAACTGTCCACCATTTCCTCCTTCACCTGAATGTTGCCTGTAAGGGTCTATCTCGGTTTAGCAGTCTGACTTAAAAGCATTAGATTTCTGCTGGGGTAATACTGACAGTGACAGGGAGCTCAGAGGGCAACCTCGCTTCCACGTTTGTCAGCTTGCTCCCCTTAATTGGTAAAAGACACAGTAAGAGTGTGAAAAAAGCAACCCGGTAACCTCTGTCAGCACCTGGCGGTCTTATCTGCAGCCAGACATTTTAGGTGTTGTTGTGTTCTCCTTTAGTCACTCTCGAGTCTCTATGCGGTTGTGCTCTATTAAGACTGATCCCCTCTTTGGTGTGTAAATGAAATGAGGGTACAAATTCTTTATGCATATTGATATATTCAAAGTGGATCGGACACAGTCAACGTCACTTTCTCAAGCCCAACAAACAAAGTTAAGCCTGACAAAGAGAAAGGAGTGATGGGCCCAGTCGGGTTTGTCTTTGGAAGGAAAAGAATAAACAACATTTGAAAAACTTTCATTACATAGAAGTGTAAAAGAAAAGGGAATGTGTTGCGGCCACAAAATCACAACAAATACACCACGAACCTTAAGAAACTAACCTTAAAACGACAAACGTGTGTGACTAGCGTGTATGTATATTTGTTTGAGAGAATGTAGAGTGGGTTCTTAGTTCCTACCTGACAGACTGCATGTGTAGTAAAAAGACACAAAAATACCCTTTTCATTGACTAAAAGTAGACTAAATGTCATGGACAATTCTGACTAAAATAAGACTAAAATGCTCAGACTTTTAATTGACTGAAACTTGACTAGACTAAAAAGAGTGTGAATGTGACTAAAACTAATAAAAACTAAAATGACAGCTTCACACAAAGACTAGACAAAAACTCAAATTAAAACAGGCCAAAAACAACACTAGTGATTGTAGCTGGTCTAAGGAAAATGCATCTTGACTCCTTTAACTATGCTATTACAGTATTCATTTAAAAGAAACAGGGTTGAAAAAAGGAATGGTCACTCGTGACTCATTCACTTAAACATCTACAAATAGCTCCTGATAAGTTCATTTTCTGACCTGAGCAGGCTTTCATCTGCATTTTTCACTTGAGTTTTCTTTATTTTTAAAACAAAGCCAATCTCAACTTCTATTGTCAAGTGCTTGAAATAATACAATCTTGTGAAGAAAACAGCCAGAGTACAGAGCAGCACCTGCATTGATTCAACACACTTTCTAATGTCAAAGGACTCATCACCTACAGAAGTGAAAGTAAGAAGTGAAGTCATTTTTAAACCTTGAAAAGATATAGGATTGTCACAGATTTCAAAATTAATCTTCTATTTATATTTAAATCACATCTGGCTGCTTTTAACACTTTTACAATCCAGAAATTACCTCCAAATTAGAATTTATTTGCAGATACATGCATATTATAGCTATTCTGCTTCTCCTGTGTCTCAATCTTAGCTCTTACTTTGAACCCAAACTTTAATTTATATGTCTGTTCAATGTTGCTGCAGTGCTGATTTAACACATTCAAATTCATTTTCTCATGAAACCCAAGTCCAATACAACCCCAAGGCAATAACACAACTATAATTTCAATTGAATGCAAACTTCAATTTAAACTTTTCTACTGCTTCAAACTATTAAAATGTATTTAGTTGTGTCTTTACTCAATCGTCCATTACCAAACCAGCCTTTTAGTCATTTCCGTGCTGCTGATTGCGCTATATCTCAAAAAGCTTCTTAATTTAAATGAATCAAAGACGACTGAGAGCAAATTGGAATGAGCTTCGATTCGGGCGCTGTCATGGTTTGCTGCTGAGATACTCATTTCAAATGAAGGATGACGGAAACAGCACAGCCAAGAGTCTTTACAGTGGAGTCCAGCTACAAAACAACTTTCTCCTACAGAGTTCTGTTTTTAAATATCATATCTTAACGTGTTTCAACATCTTTTTTTCCATTTTTCTTACAGTAGTAACATGATGTTAGTGTCAAATGCATTAGTCCTTGCATAAATAATGATTTAACAATGTTTTTGAGCCATCCCTTATCATAGCACAAGGGTGTTTTATGATCCTGAAAACACAAGCATTTGAAAAAAAAGGCTCAAGAGTGTAATCTTTTTGAACTGTCGCTTCTATGTTTGCTTTACTTTGTACATGACTTCTGCATTTTGTGTGTGAAATAAAAGAGTGCGAGTGACAACAGCAATGACTTCAGGGCTGATTAGTGCTGCTTAAACAAATTATAGATCTCAAAAGCATGTGTTTTGGAGCTTAGCTATGTCTTATTATTTTGTTCATACTGTCGTTGTGTCCTTGGGCAAGACACTTAACCCACGTGGCCTCCACACAGCACTGGTGTATGACTGTGGGACAGCGGATGGAAATGAGCCTAAGGCTATAGTCCACCATGTTTACATTCATGTGGCTTGTGTCAAATGTATGTTCATCAGCATGCACTGTCCCAATAAATAAATACATAAATAAATAATGGCCATAGATACATACAAACCAAATTTCAAGGGGCATTTACATGTCACAGTAATGCCTATTGGATAATTGACTGAAGCTGCTACATTTTATTAGACTATAAGCTTCTGAAGAGCAAAAACAGTGCATTTTGCCATTATTGTTTAATGCATTGTGTGTCTACGGACCCAATAGCTGCCTGGAAAAGTTGGGATGTGATGGTTTTGTCAATGAACAAGCAATACAACAAGGATGATAGACAGGTCCACTTTAGTTTGAAAACCTTTGCCTGGAAATCCTGCATATAATATCTGCATATATCATCCGGTGAACAGGAGAAAAGCTAACACTCTTGTAACTTGTATGGTAAGAAGTCAGACAGTATAGACCTGTATAAATCAGGTCACAAGTCACGACAACATCTTATGATTCTTCTTTGGAAAACTGCACTGAGCAGCCATGAGAGTGTTTAAGTGCAGCCCTCTTTGTGAATGTGTGAATGGCCCAAACTGCTGAGGGAAACAATCGCTCCCTGAAGAATGTGTGCCGAGAGGACAGTGCAGGGGCTACAGAGGTTAATGGAGCACCATCCCGCTGATGTGTCTTTGTGCTTCTCGCAGATTTAAACGTGAGGAGGAGGAGGAGGAAGCACGCTCACCTGTCCTGGCCTCGAGCTCGCACACGATGACCTCTTCGCCTGTAGCTATTTCTGGAGGGTTGTCGTCACATCCAGCACCTGCACTGTAACCGGCACGCTGTTCACAAGACTGGGGTTGCCTGTAGCGGAGAAAAACAGGATGAAAGTCAAACACAGAGCCTAATAAGAGCAGCCTCACTGTAATTTCCAAACTGGGACACGCTCTGCTCTTGTATGTACACTGCTTACCTCCTTTGTTCTCGGGCGGTGCGACTTAAAAAGCAACATTTTGTTTAGTGAGGCATATTTGATCGTCTTTGTGCGGTGTGTTTTCTCGTCCCTTTTGGTTTTGCTTGACGTGTATTACAAATTCAGGAAGCATGTGAGTTATATGAATTTCCCTTCTCTCCTTTTACGATACAATAACCTGTTTATCACCCACAAAATCCTGCAGGAGGACTTTATTTCCTGTATTTACATTCATGAACAATACGCTGTAAATGTGAACATGTCAAAGGCTCAAGTTTTATTGAAACAGGTAAAGACTGCTGACTTATACGTGAATGTTTACAGCCACTACAGTCCAAACTTACTTTTGCAGCCTATGCAGCACATTCAATGGAAATGTTTTAACAGAAATTTTGAAGGTGAGGTTTGGGTTTAAAGATGTCTAATGTAGTTAACAATTAAACACTAATTGACAGCACATGATTTGTTTTCATTTTGTTTGGATCAAAGCATTCAAATTTTCATGGCCTTTGCCTTAAGCTTAAAAAAAGAAGATACATTTCTAATACATTAACATTATTAACCAAAAACATGTATTTAATTTTACTACTGAGTCCTCAAATTGTATTTTTAGTCTAAATTAAGAAAAACTGGATTTGACTCAGCTCTAACTAAGCTCTACTAAGCCCTCAAAGCGCTTTACATCAAGCTCCCATCCACACACACATTCACACACCAGTGCCACAGACACCCGAGGCAACTTGGGTTAAGTGTCTTGCCCAAGGGCACAACAACATCCTGTTATAGGATGACCGCTCTACCACTGAGCCACTGCGCCCCAATCTGTTCCTCTATTGACAGCCAGGATTTATTTTCTATTCCCCCAGGCCATGAAGAGTTTTCATAACTTCATGGCAGTTAAGAAAAAAAAATCTAAGACAGTCCTTTTACCGCATTACTAACCCAAAGTATTATTTTTTGGGATCATAAACCGACAGAGCAAACAAAAACAGAAGAGTAAACATTTTTCTATCTCCGGAGCCACAAGGGTATAGTCTGATTCCCCTGAATATTGTCTAAAACCCACTGGGATAAAAACCCACGGTGTATGAATACAACATTTTGCCTGGTGGGTTCCAGGTGTGTACAGTGTGTTTTACAAGACCGGTGCTAAAAAGAGCATGCCTCACAGCGAAACCAGGCAGCACACAGAAATGTCACCCAGGTGCAGGCGGCTCACCTTGTAATTAATGTTTATATTTACTTTACACTGAGTAAATGCACTCATCTGTTTATGTGACTAGGATAGGCTGATTTACAGTGGAATGGAACATGGCTCCACATCCCACCAAAAACTATTTAGAAGCTATTTTATTTGCTTCTTTTCTCAAATTACTATATTTTCTATCCTTCGGTGAGCCTTAAGTGGCTGAAGGCTGCACATCCAAAAATGTGTGTGGGTTACAGCTACATTCATCTTTCATTGTTGTTCCATAAGTGTGGAAAAAGAAGATTTAGAAGACTGGGAATGCTGCATACTGTACTTACAGTATGTTTAGTAATTTTCTGGCCTAACATAAGGAATATATAAATGGAAAATAACAAAACTAAATATCAAAAGGATGAAAAATGTTTAAAACTATGGCAATACATACAACACTTGTCTTTTTGAGAGCGCTGATGCCATGCATTGAAAGGTGCAACTTTCAGGCTATACAAAATAATACCTTGTCTAATGATCACCCCTGGGGCCAGGCTTTGGACTTGACTGACTTAGCCCCAAATCTTTTTCTGTTGCCTATTTCAAATAGAGCTTAAATCAGCAGTCTGCCTGGTGTCTTCAAGTCTGTGTGTCCTTGTTCTTTCAAAGCTAAAGGAAATTATCTGTGCTCCTTTTTGACGAAGGCTTCCTTTGTAACTGTATCCTTGAATACTAAACAGAGGTGAGCAGATAAAGAAGCATTAGCATGCAGTGCTTTGCCGGCCGGCCCGAGATTTGCCTAATTGTGATTACAAATTACCCAAGTTACCTGATAGCAATTCTTCAAGTTAGCAGGGCTTGCATTGATTTAATTTATTTCCAGTTTAGGGAAAGGACATTGAAACAATCGAGGCTAATTTGATTTGCTAATTAATTATAAAGAAAATACAAAGTACAGTGTATTTGAATACATTTTAATCAATATGCAAATGATGGTTTTCATTTTTGTGTTAGCTCACCTGTGTTTAAATATGATCCACTATTGTTATTGGACTGTTCATAATGCTATTAAAGTCTAAATGGATTTGTGCAGTTTTAAATGTTGTATTCATGAATTGTGACAAAAACCCAAAACACATTTCTTAATTTATGAAATTTTCAAATGTGTATTGTTTTTCACCTTGTTCTTATTTTTTTAATCTAATTTAATTAGGCTTCCTGGTTTGCAAAAAGAAAGCTGAGTACATGTGACTCAGTGGCTAAGGCTGCACTGCAGAATCAGCCGGCACATTTCACACTACATTTCTTTTGTTCATATTGATTTTGTCTCCAATTTTACACTGTACGAATTCGAGGCTGCAGTGCTTTCTCTCTTTGTATATGATCCCCTCTGGGCAGCTTGTTATCTCGGTAGGTAAGAATAAAACCTCTGGGTATAAAACGTACGCCACCTCCTTTTGTTCTTTTACTATTCTCCACTTTGAATCAGACTGCTGTGGCACAAACTGACCCTCCATTTTAATGCTATCCCTCTAATGGTTTGTAATGTTTCCAATTTAGCTCAAGGCAAGAAAAGACCAGTGTGACTCTGACTGTCTGAGGCAAATAATCAACACTTTAGCCCGGGTTCATGAGAGTATCAAACACAGGTAGATGGCTGTTTAATTATTTACATCCAGCAGCTCGGTAGTATTTCACAGCAGCTACTCGAAGCATGTGTGATTTATACTGTGTGTGTTTGTTTGGCCCCATATGAGTTGACTATGAATGAAGATGGTATAGAAAAAAATAAAATAAAAAAACATCTGGAAAAAAAATGTTGATTTGAAAATGTGTCAAAATACAACATTTGTAGGCAACTGTTGTGGGTGGGATCTGAGTAGCTACTATAAAGGGTTCCCTGACATGAGGTCAAAGTTTAAGCAATAATGAGGTTTGCTGGTGAATTGGGAGCTCATGGAGACTAGCAGTCTTCAAGTAATATGTTTTTTCTATTCATTGTACATGAAATACAAAGAATTATTCAGGTTTATGTGGATTTGAGTGTGACCTCCAGGGGGCAGTACCAATGGACGCAGGACTGCCGACCTCAGGACACATGTGGATAAACAGAGAACCAATCAGATAACATGAGAAGAACCAACATGTTTATAAGGAAACAATTTCCACACAAACAAAGCCTTATATAATGCCGGTCCAGTTGATCTAACTAATTTTTTCTACCATTAAGAATTGTTTAATCCAACTGATAACATACTTTGCCAACCTTTTGCTCTCCTGGACAAATAATTAGAGTGGTTTTCCTGGGGTGGGACCAACAGACACAGAACAACTGAGTAAAAATCAGGGACCATTTCAAATAAACAACTATGATTAGTTAAGATTTCTTTAGTGGAACTGGCTGTGTAGGGAAGAGATTGCAGACCCCCCAAAAAAGTGCAATCATATATCCTTTGTATGTTGTGTTTTTGTCATTTTTATTAGTTTTTTTCGAAATTTCAGAAGATTTCCTTTAAATAAATAGCAATAATCATACAAGTTTTTAGCAATTTGTGTAAAAAACATGTCCATCAAAGTAAAGCCATGGGCCTGAACAATCAAACCACTCCAAAAGCAGATGTTTCTTTCCCCACAGCACATGAACCAACCAAAACTTTAAAAAGCTTAAGAATTTTGAATCACAAATGAATGTTTAAATAAGCACAGATCTCTTCATATGGTGTATATTTGTCTCTCTATCCCCTGTATTAGTGTTCGCAGGAATCTAATATACCTCCTTTGATTTGAGAGACTGATATGTAGGAGTGTGTGTGTGTGTTTTGACATTTTCAAATTAAATAATAAGTCAGAGGTTTAGCTTATTCCCGAAGGAGAATATGACTGGCATTAAATAAATCAGCTCTCTTGGTGTAAACAAACCCAGCAGGTGTCATAGTGATCCCGTCCCAGCTGTAGAAAAAAACACAAAACTGGGTACCTACCAACCTCCGACGCCATCACAGTGATGTTGTGCCACGGCATGTCCTCTCGGTCCAGAGGCCGCGTCGTCCTGATAACCCCACTGCTCTCGTTTATCCGAAAGTACCTCTCGCCATCTTCGTTGTCGACCATGAAATACCTGTTCAGAAAGACAAACACAAACAGAAAGGAAAGTGACTTTTGGGCAGTTTTTTGCAGTAATCATTGCATTTGTCATTAACCAAAGCAGTAAAGACTTTTACCTGAAACAAGAATGTCCAATTAAATCTGCCAAACAGAACAAATTAAAACTACTGAGCTGATAAACATATACACGACTACTTGAGACTCAAATACTTCACACC